>CM060886.1:21950508-22128008 GCA_030762935.1 Hymenopus coronatus | reverse complement strand
AGGCACACTTCATCCCCAGCAATGGTTAAGCCGAAACAAATCTTGACACCTCGAAAAATGATGTGCACAGTGTTCTGGGACTGGAAAGGCATCTTACTCATTGATTTCTTACCGCGTGGTCAAACAATCAAAGCAGCTGTTTATTGCGAGACACTTAGGAAATTGCGCCGCGCAATACAGAATAAGCGCCGAGGATTGCTGTCAAAAGGTGTTGTTTTTCTTCACGACAACGCACGACCACACACTGCAAATGTGACGAAAAACCTCCTACAGGGATTCGGCTGGGACGTGTTAGACCATACTGCATACAGTCCTGACCTCGCTCCTAGCGACTTTCATCTGTTCTTACATCTCAAGTCTTTCCTTGGCGGTCAACACTTCAACAATGACGAAGAGCTGAAAGAAAATGTTTCCAACTTTTTGAAGACACAGGCGGCAAACTTCGATGAAGAAGGTATACAAAAACTTGTGTCACGCTATGACAAATGCCTATAAAATTTCGGCAGTTATGTGGAAAAGTAGTTTAAGAGTTGTATAATTTTGTGCAACAAATAATTATTCTGTATATGTACACCATTTAATGTTATTACCAAACGGAACTTACTTTCTGGACGTACCTCGTATTACAATCCGTGTTATAATTGCTTGAGTGTTTTCATGATGTACCTACCTACATATGTAAAGAAGGAAATCAGTCAGAGTCAGCCTTATATATGTAACAATTTGTATGCTGTACATAATGATCTGCGAGAAAGACATTTTTGTTCTCTGGAAACAGTACTGTTTACTTGTCAATAGGTTTCTTTACCTTTCCTCAATTACTTCTTTTGATGTGTTGAGATGGTCGGTCGCAACCTGTATGCGGAACGGTGTACGGTACGAACTTCCTTGCTCTGGTTGGGATCTAAAAGTGCAGCTTGTATGCGATACATCAAACTGAACCCTACATTCTTTTTATTTACACTTTTCATTTTAACCTTTATTTCATCTAGGATGATCATGAGTTAATAGGTCCGTATTGACAGTTCTTCTACATGCCGCACAAATTCAGTTCAGCTACATACTTCTGGACTGTAACAGTGTGATAGTGTTCTTTAAATAAATTTGCAATCAATATTATATTTCTGCGAAGTTGTTCTGTTACTAGACGTTTGAAAGTTTGTGTACTAGAACTGCCATCGGTTTCTAAATAAGTACATTAATAAGTACACTGCTAGAAAACTAACTATGGTTGTAAAACAAATTAATTTTGCTCACATTTGAAGAATAACAAAGCCGTTATTTGAACGTATTCCTTCCTACCGATGTAGTTGTGTGTTATACAGTGATACCTGTTTTGCAGAAATGGGTTGCACTCTACCTTGACCTTTGCTCGCACAAGTAGTGCCTCATGATATTGTCAAGTCAGGCCGCTCTTACTCTGCATAAGGACATTGGTACGAACTTCCTAACTCTGATCATTATATAAAAGCTAATGCTACATCCACATACTTTATTCTGTCCATTCTTCAACCACCTAGAGCTTATTCTTCTGTTTTGTGTAAACGAGATGAACTCTAACAAAACTGATTTTATTACATATTTATTACATATTTATTACAAGGCAATAAAATGGGCATAGACGATGTGTTAAGAATAGTTTGCTGTATGCGTGTTTTGGAGTTCCATTGTCTTGGCATGACCAGGGAAAAACGTGCGAATAACGATTTTATATTTCAGAAAAGTGTAAGTATTGGACAATTCAAACCAACAACAAGGAATGGGTTGGCAATGATTTTCACAAAAAGAAAAAAATTGGATATATTACATTCTCATGAGCTTCTTAGCTTAGCTCAGATTATTCTTACGAAAGCTTATTCTTCTCTGCTAATCAAGATAAACAGAAGATAACAGAAGTAGTCTTATTACTTAGTTCTTTATAAGTAGACGGGTAGTAAGGGAAAATACTAGACAAAAACTTTTAAAAGTCCTCACTGTGCGATTACCACTGATATTCGGCTTTCTTTCATGCCAAGAAGTGAAACAAAAGAGAGATGACACAGATGAGGAGTTCGTGTTTGAGAAAAGTTTAAGTACTTTAAAATTGAAACCAATAACAGGATATTTCTCGGAAATGGTTAGCTTTACAAAATAATATATGTGACATTAATCATGGTGTTAACAGTTTTAAACTTTCGTTTTAAGCTTTTGTCTATATCTTACAGCTTACCATTTATTCAAAATTCACTCAGAATGAAGAGGACTTCAATGATTATTCCCAAGAAATGCAGGATATCAAGTTTTTTTTTTTTTTTTTTTCATTTTAATCAAAGTCTGTAGAGTCATTTTTAAGAAAAACGAGAATTTCGAAAAATGTTCCATGTTGAGCCGTTACTCCCTTACTGTTTAAACCGCACTGTTGGTAACTAATTACGTAAAAATATTGACATAAGCAAAATAACCTATTCGCTGCTAGAGTGAAGTCGTTTACAAATTTGCTGCGACCTGTTGGAAACTAATAGAACTATTCTTCCCCACTGTCCTAACAAGTCGTCGAGGGAGTAAGGGAATTTCAACGTCTTTTCTATATATATAATGAATCGCTGAAATGTATGTACGCGTACCACTTCCAAACGACTGCATCAAATTGAACAATTCTTTTTTTGTTGTATTCGTTATTGTCACGACAAGGTTTGTGGAAATGAAAATGTTTAAAAATAGTACGGGAAAGAATTTAAAATCCCATAATATGAATAAAAACCTAAGTGAACGCATTTCAGTTAATGGCCGACAGATGGCAGTTGTACAAATTATTTGTTGCTAAATGGTCGTGGTACTTCTATATATTTCCCTTATAATTCAATGTTAAGGCAGCGCACCAGTTTATCAAGATATTGACGCAATGCAGCAGTGAAATTCAAGTACATTTTTATGTATTAACTGTCCTTTCTTTACTCCTATCGTTTAAAATAAAGATGCAAAAAAGCTTTTCTGACAGCTAACACCTAGAGTAAGTACTTATCTTATTTGCCACTAGATGGCTATAGTAATATTTTTCCTCTATCCAATGTTAAACTAATGCAACAGTTTATCGAGATGAGATAATGCAGCAGTGAAATTCAAATATATTTTTATTTATTATCTGTCGTTCCTTACTCCTATCGTTTAAAATAAAGAATAGCGACGAATACTTAAAATATGTACTTATTATTTGCCACCAGATGGCCGTAGTTCCTACTGCTCTATTTTTCGTCTTCAATGCTAAGGGAATGCACCCGGTTATGGAGACAATAACGCAAGATAACCTGTGTAGAAAAAATATATTACTTATGTATTAACCATTGATCCCTTACTCACATCGTTTAAATAAAGAAATAAGTATATTTTTGTTGTAATTCTTTAAAATGAAAACAAGTTATAAACAATGCACATAAACATTAACCCTTCTTGGAATCTGAAAATGGCGGAGAAATAACGGGATCCGTTTTAGTTTTAACTTCCTAATGTAGATGTTGGTTATTTGACGTTTTTTTTTTGTATCCTTTTTGTAGTGTTTAACGCCCGGTTTAACTACTTATGGCACCGCAGGCGGTATTTGACGTTATGTGGTACATGAGCTAGCTAAAGAACATGAAGCTATCTGCGTCACCATCCCAGTACAATTGCGGTGCTCTTAATACATTTGATCAAGTTATAATTTGGGTTTAATGGAGAAATTTAAAACACACAAAGCTATCATAAATAAAAGCTTATCAATTGCCCAAGCAGATCTACTTGCTCTTTAGTTACGTCATTGTTAGCCTTAGAAATGGCTGTTTTGACATAGAAAGAAACAAAGAATGAGGTGGAAAACAGGAGTAAAGGAAAGAGAGAGATTCTGAAGAAGCATGAATGTTACTTTGTGACTTTCTCCTTAATGTAATTCATTACCAATGCCAGCGTATACCCGCCACACTATGGATGCGCTTTGGTAGAGTTTAACGACCGCTTTAACTACTTGTGGCACCGCAGGCGTGACTCTGATGATACATGAATGAAGATGGAGCACCGATGGAATGCGATGGCTGGGGAAACCGGAGAAAACTCGACCCTGCGCCGGATTTCTTCCACCTCAAATCTCACATGTGGTCGCTTGGGATCGACCCTGAACTAGAGGTGAGTAGTCTAACCACTCGGCCAGGCGCGGCTACTGCTATTACTATTATTATGCAAGCTATTTTTTTCTCTCCGGAAGGAAAATTGTACATCACAGGACATTACAATAAAGTGTTGTCAGATTATTTAATTGTAATTTTATTTCATTGCATGATCGTAATTGTTGTGGGAGTGTATAGTCCTGAAGAGGGAAAAAAGGAAGAGGTTTTAGAATTCTATGAACAATTACAAGAAGAAGTAAATAAAAGCAAAACCCAATATATGATCATTGCTGGAGATTTAAATGCAAGAGTTGGGAAACAACCTATACCTAAAACTGTAGGAAAATTTGGAGAAGACCACATTAATGAAAATGGTAAACAATTACGACAGTTTGCAACTTTTAATGAACTTAAGATAACAAATACACTTTTTAGAACAAAAGATGTTCATAAATATACATGGAATGCACGTGGTCAAATATCATTAGTTGATTATATTATGGTAAATAAAAAATTAATATCACAGATTATACATACTAGAGTTTACAGGGGCTGTGATATATCCTCCGACCACTATTTAGTGATATCTAAAATAGAATTATGGACAAGATGGAAAAAATCAAAAATAAGGGCAAACGAGGAACAAAATAAAACGGTTTTCAAAATAAACCTACTTCAAGAACCTAGTATCAGGAGGCTTTATCAAGAAAGATTAAACATTTGCCTAGAAGATACAAAAGTAGAAGGAAATATTGATAAAGAATGGTCCAATATAATTAAAGCAATCAAAGGAGCAGCAGAAGAAGCAATTGGAAGAAGAAATAAATATAGAAGAAAAATTGGCTTAAGAATATGGAATGAAGAAATTAAACAAGCTATTGACAACAAAAAAGCAGCGTATAAAAAGTTTCTACAAAATAAAACTGAAGAATCAAGACAAAATTATAAAGAAAAAAGAAACATCGCAAAAGCAATTACAAGAAGAGGACATCAGAATTCATGGGAGAATTTTATTAGCCAGATAGAAAACGACATACATGGCAGACAACAATTTGCCTATAAAGTGATTAAGACGTTAACAAAACAAGAGAAAGACAAAGTGAGAATAAACAATATATCTGAAGAAGAATGGTTGAAATATTATAAGGAACTATGGTATAAATTAGAAGAAAATGGAAAGTCAATAGAGGATCAAGTAATAGTTAAAACATCTATAGATTTAATCACCGAAGAAGAATTACAATTAACTTTACAAAACATGCAAAATAGAAAGGCTCCAGGACCAGATGGAATAAATGCAGAATTAATAAAGTATGGAGGAGATAAATTAAATGTAAGACTGCTTAATTTTATCAACAAATGTTGGAAAACGAATAGAATTCCTAAATGCTGGTACGATGCACACGTTATCAATATATTTAAAAAGGGCAAAAGAAATGTATGTAGTAATTACAGAGGTATAAGTCTCCTGAACACAGGCTATAACCTGTATACAAAAATCATAAACAAACGTCTAAGTATAATTACAGAACCGTTATTATTAGAAAACCAAATGGGATTTAGAAAAGGACGATCCTGCACCGATAATATATTTTCTATTAACCAAATTATTGAAAAGAGAAGAGAATATAATTTAGAAACACATATAGCTTTTGTAGATTTAGAAAAAGCTTTTGATAAGGTAAGCAGAACTAGACTCTGGCATATATTAGATAAAAAAGGATACCCAAAACAATTGATAGATGTACTCAGGAATATATACCAAGAAACAAAAATAAAAATAGTTTTAGGAAATGGACGATTATCACAAGATATGATAATTAATAATGGTTTAAGACAAGGATGTAGTTTATCTCCGCTTTTATTTAATATCTATATGGATGATATTCTCAGAAAATTAAAAGATGAAATACCATTAGGAATAAAAATAAATAAAGATAAGGCCTTAAATATGCTACTCTTTGCAGATGACATGATGTTAATACAAGACCGAGAAGATAAGCTGCAAATAAGTATGTACAAGCTACAAAAATTGATCCAGGATTATGGTTTAAGTATATCAATAGAAAAATCAAAGATAATGGCATTTATAGGAAAACATATAAAAAGATCAAAGATAGTGTTAAGCAATAAAGTGTTAGAACAGGTGATAAAATTTAACTACTTGGGTTGTAATGTAACCTTTAAGACAAACAATGAAGAAATAAATAATAAAGTGAGTAAGTTCCAATATATTTGTGGAGTAATAGCTCGTACCTTAAAAAGGAAAACCCGAAAAGATACAAACCTAAAATTCTATAAGACAATGGCTGTTCCAGTTTTACTATATGGTTCGGAGACATGGACTCTTAAAAAGAAAGATTGGAGCCAAATACAAGCGGCAGAAATGAAATATCTCCGAGCAGTAAAAGGTTGCACCAGACAAGATCATATTAGAAATGAAGACATAAGGAAAGAATTAGACATTTTTTGCTTAAAAGAAAGGATACAAATAAATAGAGAAAAATGGGAAAGCCATTTACAAAGAATGGATAACTCTCGCATTCCATTTCAATCATACAAATATAAACCTCTAGGCTACAGAACGATAGGAAGACCAGTTAAAAGATGGGAAGAAATATGAGGCCGGAACAGGAGAATCCTCCTAATCCATGAAGAGTTGATGATGATGATGATGATGATGATGATGATGATGATGCATGATCGTACTGTAAACGGAAGATTTTGTCCGAGCTGTTTTTTTTAGGTACACCGCCCGTGCGAAGCCGGGGCGGGCAGCAAGCTTGCCCATAACCACCTGGGGTAGGCAAAAGTGGGGCTGCTTTGGCTTGGGAAAAATTGGGGATTTACTATGTTTGTTAAGGCTAAATTCTTATATTTGTGAGAGCCCACTTATGCTTGTGATAATCAGGCTTACACTATTACTGCATTTTTTTCATTGCCTGTAACTTTTGTGTAAAATATGAGTCGGATTCACAGTGTGTAGTCAAAATGTAAAAACTAAAAAGATTTTAATGAATGTTAAAATCAGATGAAACTGCCTTAACTACAAATTTTTCTCTAGGCCTTTTAGGACATTTTATGTAAAAATTCCCTTTGGAGTTTCTATACATTAGTTTGCCTAGGATTACTACAGTACAATGTAAAGAGGATTTTTGGGTTTGAGGTACTTAACTGAATTTTCGTTTTTGAGCTATACTGTCCATAGATACACACAGACACACATTCATACAGCACGCTACGCAATGTAAGACTCTTGGGAATAGCTTTGAGGTACTCTTCATTCTGAATTACTTTTGCATAACAAGCAAGGCATAAGAGACAAACAAGAAATGTATATGTCGTTAAAACAAGCAAATTATGTGATACAGGTGCTTTTTTGGAAGTTCCTATTCGTTCTATATCTCTTATTTTTACTCCTGATCTTGGAAAGAGAACCAACTTTCAATGTCAATCGCTAGCGAAAGTTTTTAAAGGATTTGACTGTCGCTTTAACTAGTATATTCCCATATCTCTCCTCAATTATAAAGTGCTAAGTAATAAGACCAGTCCTGGTAATATTTATATAATAAGTATGATTTAGATAAAAGAATACTCTTTTGTAAGGATAGTTTGTTTGCGGAACAGATAGAGAAAGTCATGTGAAGAGAACACATCTGATTAATTAGTTTTCGTAGTTTCCCGGCGTCGGCAGGCAAATGTTTGCTCTTCTACCACGAATATTTCGTCCACTCATCCCCTCTCATTTCGTTTGCCCTTGCATGTTTCAGGTGCACTGAGTCAGTCAGTGTCGGGCAGATAGCGCAGTTGCAAAGTTCCTCTCGGCAGCCTTCTTAGAGTAGCATAGAGTGAGTCGAGTTTTCGACACCACCAGATAGACCTCTTCGAGTCTTCAAGCTTGTTATCGTTACGGATTTCTGCTTGGCTCTGTGATATATCTTTCTATGGTCTTTAGCCTTCTGAGGTTCCTTCTCTTCATCCGTTTCTCCTGGAGGGTGATAGCCTTGGGTCGAGGGAACGATGTGTCCCTTTCCGTTACCTTGTCATCATGGACAAGTGGTTTACAACGTTACAGAATAATTGCTGTGATTTGGTGTACTTTACGAGAAAACTTAACTCCTATCTATACAAAATAATGCACTTTCTTAGCGTGACCTACGTGTTTGTCTTGAGGGTTGCAGAACTTTACCAAAGATTTCTACTATTCACACGATAATAGAGCTCTTAATTTCTTTATTATTAAGTGCTCCAATTTTCACTTTTACTTTCTCTAGCGCATAAGTATAATGTTTGTTCATGGTGAATAGAGCAGATATTGTATTCCACCCAAAAATTCGATGTCGAAATTTCACCGTAAATATGTTTTGAGGTGTCCTGGTTCCGATTTTTGTTTAAAAAAATGATCCGCGGGTGCGCGCTTGTGTATGTGTCTGTGTGTGTGTGTGTGTGTGTGTGTGGACAACAAAGCTCAAAAACGAAAAGTGCGTTAAATACCGAACCAGGTATTTAAGTGCATTACTACTGTAGCGTTCTTTGAGAGCTAGGAGTATGACTATGTCAGTATCTTGACGTAGTTCATGTAGGGCTCTATGTTAAACTGCAGAGACTTAGGCTTAAGCCGATGTCCCACGGTCAAAATTTGGTCCAAAATGTTTATACAAGGTGAACATTGTGTACAATTTCTCCATTCCATTCCCACGGGAGTGAGTATTGGTCCAAATATTTCTCGTATGTACATGAACAGCTGATAGAAAATGGTGGAGATTGCTGATCCACAATTATTTACGTTTGCTGTCGCAAGCTTAGTTTATGAATCCATTGCAAGAGCATAGTATAATAAAAATAAAAAATCAATAAAGAGGCGTTAGTGGACTAGACCATAGCTGGAACGTAGGAATGCGGGCCAAGGCAGAGGTGTACTACATATGCTGCAAAATGAACTCATTTCTGACCCTGTAAATTATTTAACTTCCTTAGAATGAACGAACATATATTTAGACCTTTGTTGAGGCAAAAATCACTCGTCAAGACACAAATATGAGGAAGTCCATACCAGCGAATCAAAGATAAGGCCACGTTTTTATATTTTTGTTGGGAAAAGAAGGTTAGGTACAAATGGATCGGATAAAATATATTTGCAGGGTTTATAAATACCCGAGTCATTATTTCATAAATCTCTCCGCACAAAAAACTGTATATTTCAACCATAGCTCAGCTACTATAGCCCCATTATTTATGACAAAGTCTACTAGATACAGCAAAATTTGACACAAACAATCATGTTGGCGGGAAGGAACAGCCTGCGCTAACTGCCATCTTATTACGTCATTACCATCAGGTTACTCATTGGTTGATTTCATACGTTTGGAACCAACAATTAGAAACCGCTGTATCCTGTTGTAGCCAACTGGAATTGGACCAAAAAATAGGATGGAAATTATATACAATGAAATTATCCGATGTAAATTATCCGATGTTCCACGATCCAATTTGTAGTTTGAAGAGTATTGGACCAAAATATTTGACCGTCAGACATCGGCATTAAGTGGACGTGCACTTTTGAGAGAACGGCAAACTACTCGGCGAGCTTCTTCACTGATGTCTTTAAACGGTATAAATTTGGGTGACGGGGCAAAGTTCAGACCTCGAGACAATACCGTTGGGAGGCTTCATCCAGTTCTTTGTTAGTGAGGTTGATAAATAGGCGTTCCGGTTTGAGTATCGACTGTTGTTGGATACATTCTGAAGACGGTGAACTTCTTAATATGTCGCAATGTGATCTTTGTTGTGAAGGTGGAGTTGAGCATAGCGAGGGAGCGCTCAATCCACTCTGAACGTAGTCTGTCATAGGTGTCTAGATGTAAACGCATGAGTTTGCCAAAAAGCAATAGCTTCCAAGGAGGCGACACAAATATTTTTAAGTAAATCCCCCTCCAGCTTTCCTTTATATGGATCATTTTTCGAAAACTTTGAGTTTCTCAAAAACAACTCTTTTGATTAAAATACCACTTATAAATATATTTACATTACAAATAAAATGTCTATTTTGAATTTTCTAGAAATAGATTCTGAAGAGCTCTTTATTTTGGATGAGTTTTGCAGAATTTTGCTTAGCGGTTAAACTCTAAGAGATAGACAAAACTTTCTTGACAAATAAGTGGATCTCATTAAAACATTTAACATGTGTCAGGTGCGTTTTCTTGTAGAGTTTGCTATTTTCGAGATATTCAATTAGTTTCAATTTTTACTACAACATTTCTCAAACGGAAACATGCAAAACGTACGGACCCTCAATTTTTTCACATAGCGACCAGCTTTTAAAAGATTTGACTATTCATTAAGCCTAATGCATCCCCTCAATTCCCTTCTACTTACAACACAGCAAAAGATAAAACCATTCTGCTAATGTTTATCTCGATTAGGTAAAAGAATAATCTTTTGTAAGAAACACTTGTTTGTGAAATAGCTAGAGAAGGTTATGTACGTATGTGGATCACATCGGATTTTTACACTATATATATTGTATAGAGAAAGTATTGCATTCCACCCAAAAATTCGATACCGAGATTTCACCGGAAATATATGTTTTGGATCCCCCTGAATCCAAAAAAAGCATTTTTAGAAAAAGGTCCCTGTGTGCGTGTGTGTGACTGTGTCTATGGACAGTATAATTCAAAAACGAAAAGAACGTTGAATACCAAACTTGGTATTTAAGTTTGGTATCTTCCAAGGATACGACGCGAAGATTTTCAAGAAAATCCCAAACCCCTAAACCTTTTGAAATTTTTCATTTTCTCAAAAATGGCTGTAACGATTTTGATTAAAATTTCGTATATTAAAGATATTTACCTGACAAATGAAATGTATATCTCGAATTTTCTGGGAATAGCCTCTGAATAATTTTACGGAATTTTGAATAACTGCTAAACCGTAAGAGATGGACAAAAACTTACTAAACGAAAAATGCAGAGTACGTTAAAACACACAATTTATGTTATATACAGTTTTTTCGTGGAGTTCATTGTTTTTGAGTTATTCCTTGTTTTTGGTTTCTGCTATGAAAACATACTTTTCTCATATAGGGATTTGTCAACTACTGTCCAAACAAACAAAGGAACTTCTATGACATAGCAACCAGCTTTGACTATCTCTTTAACCTATAGCGCTCTCTTATTTCCCTTCTGCTTACAAGGAACAAAGTAATAAGACTTTTTTTTTTTCTAATTAACATGACGTAAATAGAAGTATAAGCTTTTTAAGAGTAATTTCTTGTAGTGAAACTCATGTGAATGGTACACATCAGATTTTTTTAAAATATTTTTTGTCGAAAATGTAAAACTACACTATCTCTTAATATCATTTATGTTTGCATTGTCCTTCGCGTGTCAGTTTTTGTTTTGTTTTCCTATCCCGGCGTGCAGCAGTAGAGGTCGCAAAATTGCTTAGCGCTAAGAACCAAAAACAAATGAAAGTAGGTTGAAACAGTCGCGCTTTCACGATAAATGTTTAATTTGTAATGATTACGTATGTGGGTAGAATTAACCCGTACAAAATAATATTACTAAGAATATGTAATTCAAGAATAATACAATGACAAATAAGTACTGAATAAAATAGTTCAACTACGAATATAATTACCATTAAGTTTACAAACAATTAATAAAAGTATATAGATCCGGAACAGATAATTAATTAGAACTACGAGTTCATGACGCTGTGTAACTATTTATAATAGAATTACAGATAATTAATTAATATGAATTTAGTTGCATGCAAAATGCAGATTCAACTTTCACTATGCATATGACAAACTAATCAGTGAGCTCTAGAAGAAATATAAGAAATAATCAATGCAAATTTTCAGAAATGCTTCATCAAATGAGCTTCTGATTAAGGAAATAAACATTATAATCGGAAACATATCAGAAAAGACCAACATCACAAATGTGTATATTTTATTGAGTTCATTACATAATTTCTAGAATAGATTTTTGTGTATCTCATATAGTGTTCAAGTTATTTAAAATCACTTACACCAATTGCCTAAGTCGATATGACACCAACTCCTGAGCAGAAGGTCGGTAGTTCGAATTTATCTAGGTTTTCCTCAGTTCTCATAACTGGCAAATGTCGCAGAAGGACCTAACGTCTGCGGCGTTGAAAGCTGTAAGAACGGGCTTTAAACTTTTGTGTAAAACTCATTGAAAATGAAGAAAACCTTGTAGTCCATTTATAAATAAAACAAATCATATTTATGCATCTTGTTATCCATGAGAACATCTCAAATACACGACACTCTAATAAATACCATTAAAGCCATTTTATCAAAACCAGAAAAAAGAAAACGATTAAAAATAAAGATTTGATCTCACATATTACTTAAAGAAAAGTAAAGACTTGCAATTTGTTTCCTAGTTGAATAAAGCATATACTATTTTAACCAAAATCGTTAGAAGCATTTTAAGATGTAAATTTAAGATGAAATTTCTATGTAATATTTGGTGAATATTTTAGAAAATATTGCTTAGGATATTAATAAGTAGTGTAATTTAGGCATAAAATTAGGCATTTATTTGACTATTTTACTCCCTCCACTACTGGTAGAGTGAGCAGAGAAAGTATTTTATTCGACCAAAGAATCTAATTCATATTTCATCAGAAATGCATGTTTGGAACTAGCCTTAACTTCAAAAAATAATTTTCATGAAAAGTCTTTGTGTGTGGGTGTGAGTGAGTGTGTAATGTATGTGTGTTCCAGTGAAAAACAAACCCAAAAACTAATGGCGTTATTAAGTTCAGTTTTTTTTAAAGATGTGACACAAGTATTTTTAAAAAATTCCACACACCTTTTGAGTGCAAAGACTGCCATTATTTTTTTATTTTACAAAAATGGGTCACCAATTTTGTTTAAAAGAAAGTCCATAAGTTGAGTTTTCCAATAGCAGCCTGTGCAGTTCTCTTGATTCTGAATGGTTTTGTATGTACGTAAGATGACCACGGCCTCCCCTCAAAAATGTACATTTCGTAAAGGAAATAATTTATATGGTATAAACTATTCTATAACGTTAACCATTTCCGAGATATTCTTTTAGTTGTTGAATTTTCAATCTTTTAAATAATTTTCTTAATTGACAGTCGCTTCTCCTTTTTTTTTTTTTTTTTCTATTAATGCAAGGAGAACGAGTTTTCGAAGTCATCATATAGTGGTATTAAAATATTTGACATTTTAGCTTACTATATTCTTATCCAATCAATAGATGTACAGTCCGGGGTACAGCACCGTGACCATATATCTCAGCAAATTGAGGAGCTGCGATTGCATCGATACCTCCAGAAAGCCAAAATATCTGTGTAACGTGGTACATGAGTGTGAGGTTAGCAAAACGGTTGGTAGGGCGAAGCGCTAAACAGATTTTGGCGCCTTGGAACTATTATTAATTATTATTATTACTTTTATTATTATTATTGTTATTATTATTATCAGAATTATCATCATTATTATTATTAATTATTATTATTATTAGTTTTATTATTATTATTTTTATTATTATCATTATTGTTTATTATTATTATCATTACTATTATTATCATTATCATCATTATTATTAATTATTATTATCATCATCATTATCATTACTATTATTATTATTATCCATATCATCATTATCATTAATTATTATTATTATTATTATTATTATTATTATTAATTATTAGTTATTATTATGGTTGTGGTTATAATTAGGATTCTTATGATGATTATTATTATTTATTAATTATTGTTTATTATTTATTATTATTATTTTTATTATTATATAGAATTATCAATTATTATTAGTAGTATGTTATTATTATTGTTGTTATTGTTATTATCATCATTATGCTTATTATTATGTTTATTATTATGATAAATGTTATTGTTATGGTTGTTATTGTTGTTATTATTATTTTATTATCATTATTATTATTATTATTATTATTATTATTATTACCTAAATGAATGTGTAAATAAGTTATTCCATCAACAAGTAGATAGCAGAATAAGTATTTTACATCTCTAGCACATGCGGTGTACAAAGTAGACAGAATGGGTGGAATACAATAACCTTTATACCTAGTATACCATACTACGTGTAGAGAAAATAAAAATCACAAAATTGTTACGCTTTGTAAGTATGTTCATCCTAAAATACGAACTAGCTCAATAGGTTAAGTAGTGCCAAATTTTAAGTTTTTGAGACTAACGATAATTTATATTTTTATTAGCCCATTTAGCCGTTAATGCCCTTAATGCCCTTGCAGAAAGACTGATAGTTTAGCATGGCAGCGCAAGATAATTGAAGACAGTCTGCACATTTACGTAATGAAAGATAGCATCTTCCTGAAGCTAGGATTTTCCATTGCAGATGGCTGTGATATAAGCGCAGTTATCCTGAACATCTTTATGGCCGAAGAATTACAGCTATATAAAAGAAGACTCTCCCTTTCTGTAGCATTCCTCAAGAAACACGATCACCATGGTGTACAAGACTCATTTCTTGCTGGTTCTGTTGGGATTAGCACTAGCAGAAGCATTTCCCGGCGAGAAAAATAAATATGATAACATCGACATTGATGCTATATGTAAAAACAAACGACTGCTGCTTGGTTACGTCAACTGCATGCTGGACAAGGGACCATGTACTGCTGAAGGGCGAGCTCTAAAAGGTAAGCTACCCAGAGGAATATGAAACACGGACTAGAATTTACTAAAGCACGACTCACCTTAGAAGACAGTTACCACGTTTCCATGGGGAATTTAAATCGATTTGAGTACATGCATGGCATGGAAATACCTCAATCGTTTAGAATACGGTAAAGAAACTCCTTGCACGGTGTAGTCAAATGTTACTGCTATTTGTTTTACTCTGTGGTAGGTTATAACAGAAGCACTTTTATGATGTCTATAGTTTGCAATGTATTAACAAACATTAGGGTCGGCTTATAAGTCCCGGGCCTCTCTATGAAAACAGCATTTCATTTTTTTAGCTGTATTTCTCAACATAATCTCCAGAAAAGCTAATACATTTGTCATATCAGTGTTTTAATTTAATTAAACCATCTCTGTAGTGCGATTTATCAAGGTCCTCCAAATAGCTGTTTACAGCATCAATCGCATCCTCGTTGCTGTGAAATCTTTGTCCTCCATGAATTTTTTTGAAGTTTGGGAACAGGTAGTAGTCACTGGGGCTAGATCTGGCGCATAGGGTGGATATTCAAGCACATTTTGCCATTGCAATGACTGAGCGATGGTCCGGAGCATTGTCGTGACGAAACAAGATTCTTTTTTTTTTTTTTTTAGCAAATGAGGTATTTTTCTTTGCACCTCATTACTCAAACGTTGCAGTAAGCTTGCGTAGAAGTCACCCGTGATATTTACCCATTTCCAAGTAATCAATAAAAATAATTCCCTGTGCATCCCAGAAAACACTGACCATAACTTTGTTAGCGATGAAATTGACTTTGCCTTTTTTGGAGTTGGTTCACCTGGCGCAACCCACCGTTTTGACTGTGATTTGCTTTCTGGAGTGTAGTGTTGTATCCAAGTTTCATCCATGGTAGTAAGCCGTCTAAAAAACTCACTGGGATTTTTACGGTAGAGCTCCACATTTTTAACAGAAACAGTTTTTCTTTGCAACCTTTGATCACGTCAACAAACGCGGCACCCAATTTGCACAGACCTTGAGAAAGCACAAAACATTACTTAAAATATTACCTGCACGTTCTTTTAATATGTTTACAGCTTCTGTTATCTCAAACAACTTTAATCTATCTGTTCCAATACTAAACGATGAATTTTTTCAATGATCTCTGGAACTTCTATAGGGCGTCCAGAGAGCTCGTACGTCCCATTTTAAACATTGCAACCCACCTTTTAATAATTGAATATGAAGGGACACAGGCCTTAAATGTACTGTCCATTTCCTCCTTGATTCCTTAAGGTGTTAAAGCCTTTCATATGGAAGTATTTAATCACTGTTCGCTTTTCCAAACCCTCCATTTTCGTGAAAGCTCTAAAGTTGTCTTGTTTAAAATGCAGTCATTCGAAAACTAAACAAGCTATTGACCTGCAACTATGGATTTAAGCTAGTCTAAAGTTAAATTTTACGATGCTACCATCTAACTAGCCTAGTGGCGCCACATCTGTGAGGCCCGGCACTTATCAGCCGACCCTCGTATAATTATTTAAGTTCAAAACCTGTTTATACCAAGATAACAATAATAAAATATGCTTAACAATTTCGTAATTTCAAGTTGACCAACTTAAATGGATGAATAAATTTACTCTCGAAGTTGGCGTATTTAAAACGATTTCGATTCATTTGAATTTAACATGTGAAAAACGGTTCATATCAAGATGGAATTGGTCTCAAATCAATTTCAATTTTCCATGAAAATGTGGCAAACACATGCATTATGCATACCCTAGAATTTTTGCCTGCGATAAGTTTTATGAATTGTACATCACCAAATAGTGAAATGTGTGCACTGCTATTTAAGACTACTGCAACATTTATTTTTCACATGAACATTTTATCTCTTCTCTTTATAGTCATGGTACTTCGAGACTTGTTTTTAATAGATATAAAAATATAAAATGTTGAGATATAAAATGATATTAACTTTTTAGGGTATCATTATCATTTACTCTTGACAAAATTACATTTAGATGGGTGGAATGTTTTAAAACACCGTTTTGCGTTATACCATTGTAATAATTGTTTTAATCTAGCGTGTTTTGTTTCCCTCACCATTTTTGCTTTTTATTTTACTGCCGGTTCCTATGTCGGCG
Source organism: Hymenopus coronatus (assembly GCA_030762935.1). Taxonomy (NCBI): domain Eukaryota; kingdom Metazoa; phylum Arthropoda; class Insecta; order Mantodea; family Hymenopodidae; genus Hymenopus; species Hymenopus coronatus. The sequence goes on along the minus strand of CM060886.1, from coordinate 22,111,064 downwards.
CTCGCTAAACTGCCCAGATTTGGTGCTTCGTGGCGCGGGTTTGAGTTCCGGCTGGGGCACTGTGTGTTTGTAAACGTGAATATGTATGTGTGTTTGTAAGTAAAAAGAAAACGGGAGAAAATGGGAGAAAAATAGAAATGTAGGGGGAAATGGAAAAAATGGCGTCCGTACAGGCCCTTTCATTCTTTTTCTGTTTTTTTATGCTGTACTGTTTCTGAACCTGAACATCTACTAGTACGTTTAGTCTTTCTTTTTAAAATTAAAGTTGCGGAGGCTTGTCGAGACTCCAGCACTATATTCTCTTTCTTTTTCCTGTATTTTTTTTATAACTAATCATTTTATTTTTAGTTTCTGTGCACATACTGTGTACATCGTGTAAATTCGATACAGATTTCAGCGGAAATACATGTTATGGGTCCCCCTGAATCCAAAAAGAAGCATTTTTAGAAAAAGGTACTGTGTGCGTGTATGTCTGTGAACAGCATAGCTCAAAAACGAAAAGACCTTTGAATACCAAACTTGGATGCGACACGAAGATTTTCAAGAAAATCACCCCACCACAAACTACCCTTTACTTGGAAAACATTTCGAAAATTTTGATGTTCTTAAAAATGGCTGTAACAATTTTGATTAAAATCCCATATATTAAAGCTATTTACATCCCAAATAAAATATATATCTTGAATTTTCTGGGAACAGCCTCTGAAGATCGCTTTGTTCTGGATGAATTTTGCCAAATGTTGCTTAACTGCTAAACCGTACGAGATGGACAAAAACTTACCTCACAAAAAATGTATATCTCGTCAAAACACACAATTTATTTCCTTTATTTATTTATTTATTTTTTTTTTTTTTTGTGCAGCTTAACGTACTTTAACCTGGTTGGTCATATCGGACATTGAATGAAATTCGTGAAATTATGCTCAAATGATCTCGGAGTATATGAGCTTAAAGTTGCTCGACATTCTCTTCTCAGGATAAGGGAAAACCCCGAAAAAAACCCTTATCCGGGTAACTTGCCCTAAGCGTGATTCGAACTCACGACCCTTTGAATGTACGGCAGACACACTACTACCACACTACCCAGGCAGGCTTTACCTTTTTGTTGTGGAAGTAACCGTTTCCAATATATTACTTTTTATTGGTTTCAATTGTGAAGTAGTTATACTTTTATCAGACATGAAGCGTCCGTTTTTCTTTTGTTCTACTCCTGGCCAAGCAAAGAAGCGATTTGCAATCGCATAACGATAGCTTTTAAAACATTTGGCTATCACTTTAGCATAGCGCATTCCTTTGGTTCCCTTCTACTTATAAGGAAGTAAGTAATAAGAACATTCTGTTAATGTTTATCTCGATTAGCATTGTGCAGAGAGAAGAATAATCTTTTGCAAGAAGTTTGTAGAGCAACTAGAGAAAGTCAAGTCAGTATAACACATCAGATTTTTTCTTAAAGATACACATACATATACACATTTACAAGCATACAAACACCCATACCTAAGGCGGGGCTTGAACTGACGATACCCTTCGCCACGGATCAACAAAGCTGGACACTTCAGCCGGGTCAGCCACGGGGCCTGGCAGTTTAACTCTTTCATTTATTGCTTTATATCACTCATTTTACTTGAATAATCTAACGCATTCATTGTTATTGTATTTCTTCTTAGTTTACAAACATTTCGTCTTATCCAAACGTCTCCTTTCATAACTATAAGTGTTAATGTAAAATACAGAGTAAATAACCTACATTAACTTCACAGTGTATGCAATAGAAGATTTTTCACTCAATAGGAAATTGTAGTTAACTCTTAAATCAATCTAAACAAATGACAAGCATCTAACGAAAAAGAAATGTTTTTGTTTACAGAAAATATTCCTAATTCCCTGGAGAATAAATGCAGTGATTGCGAAGAAGCTGACAAAGAAAGAGTGAAAAAGGGAGCAACATGTGTTCGATGCTCATACCCAGAGGAATGGGAAGCTATAGTGGAACACTTTGATCCAGAAAAAAAGTATCGCGAAATAGGACGTGAATTTTTTGGAGAAAAAAGGTAAGAAAAAAACACTACAGCTTAAAATATTAATTTATGAAAAAGAACGAAAGAAAGAAGGAAAGAAAGGAAACGAATTTAATGGTATTAATTTAGTTTCTAATTTGTACCATTTTACTATTTCTTCTATGCATAGTAAATAGAGGAACAGCTGCAGGGACGTATTCATTGAGTAAATATGCTTCGAGGCCACCTAAACGAAAAAAAAAAAAAAAATTAAAAAGTGTTTTTGTGTGCAAAAATTTAGTTAAATAGGACATTGGTATATTCCAAAAACGCATCACAATGTTAAAGAAAATCTTCCAATCCAAACTATACAGAGATATTTTCCAAAATTCTGATTCTCTCAAAAATAGCTGTAAACATTTTGTTAAAAAATCCACCTGTTTAAAATATTTTTATGGCAACGCATATCTTGAATTTTTTGGGAAAACCGTGTAACACCTACACTCTCTGCTGGATGGTTATTTGCCACGAGGAAGCGGAAGAATGGTTACAGACTTAATTTAAATTTGTGACTAAAACGGTCAGGAAAGGAATTAAGTAATCTAAGCAATTAGTAGAAATGAGTGCACGTTCAACACAAATCCTCTTTAATATAAAGAACAATAATTATAACAAAAAATCTCAAATAAAAAAGAATCTGATGAAAGAATTGAAATCATTTAATGTATGGGATCTTTCAAACTTTTACCCGATACACATATTATAATGTTTAAGGTAAGAAAATAAGAACAACAGAAAGCACATACTGAGCAAATAAGGGTTTTATAAATCATCGGGAAGATGTCCTCCGTCCTCTTGTTCAGCGTAGGTACACCATTCTTTCTGCAGCTCCATGCACAGCATTACGCAGATGATGTCTTCGAATATTAGCAATTCTTGCTATTTAGCATCTTTCAGTTGCTGTCGAGTTGTTGGGTTGTGTTAGGAAAACCCATTCTTTAAGGTAACCCCCGATCATAATTCGGTTGGATTGAGAGATCGCGTCGGCCAGTTTGATGGAAAGTGTCGATTGATGACGCGATCGCCAAAATTGTGGGTAATTAGTTGTTTTTCAGGGTGTAGGTATGAAGTGTAGGAAGATAATGTTTTCCATATATGGTTCCACAACCTAGGGATGACGAAATTTTGAGCATTGGCATAGTAGCGCTCATCATTTATAGTAATATCTGTCTTATTCCATTGTTTTCTTCGAAGTTCTCTCGGGCTTCCAGCCAAGTTTTGGTGTAGATATGGTGATGCAACAACGTTTCGGGAGCATACATTGTTCCCGTCTTCAGGGTTACTGAATGAATTGACACAACACGAGCAGTTGGCAGGCTGAGGGCAGTCCGTCGTGTATTAGACTGGTCTCATTCTTGCTAGAATTTAACTATGTACTGACGGGAATGGGGTTTGTAGGATGGCGGGGAAAATGAGGCCAGAGCCAGACGCATAACTAGTCAGCCGGGGCATGTCCCAGTCGTTTGCCGTTGTCGCAATACCAAGCTGTTTCGCGCCTTTACCTCGAGATGAGTGTAGGTTACGACACGACACGAGCATTAGTAGGCTGAGGGCAGCCCAACGGTTAGTTAGGCGTGTTCCCATTCTTGTAAGAATTTAACCATGTACTGACGGGAATGCGGGGTTTGCAGGATGGCGGGTGAGAATGAGACTGGGGAGTGAAAGGAGGTGGCAAGTGAGCTCCTCAACGGTTGCCAGTCATGGTGCAACAGCCCTTGTGCACCGCTGGTGTAATTAATTTACAAAATATTTATTTTTGGGGTTGACATTTTGAAGTCCAAGCAACTCTTGAAGGATTGTAAGGAGCTTAGGCGTAGCAGATGTTGAAGGTGCTCCTTCGTTGCCGAGGATGCCCGCAAGCCTTGCGGGGAAGCCGACATCTCCTAAAGCGGCGGTTTCTGGGATTAATACCCCCAAGAAACCTAACGAGGACGCACCGATGCAATGGTAAACATTCCTTGAATTTCATTGCTCGACGCCAAATATCGTCCTCCACATATGCCAGACCAGAGGCTTCACCATGCCCCAGATCTCGTAGGCGTAGATTAGCAAGGGGACTATCAGAGCTCTCAAAAGGCTCAACTTAAGGGGAGACGGCATAGTGGATTTCAGCATCTGGTACAAGGAGGCCGCAGACCCATTATCCCGACACCTCAGTTCCCTGATGCGCTCCCCAAAAGTGATGCCCTTATCAAGCTTCACCCCAAGTAGGTGATGGGTGTAGGTTACATTGGTGTGGTCTTACTAATATAGGTATGTTCATGAGTTCCATGTGGGCCAATCAGTGTGCTCCTTTTTTACCGTGTAGGGGACAAATGCATTACGCATTCAGCCACCAGTCGAGGTGCAATGGCTAGGAGGATATGTGGCACTCTCCGCTCCTCATGCGGCATACCCACTAAAAAAACCCCCTCAACGTCATAACACGTAGATTGCTGAGATGATCGTGCTTTGAACTTTGCGCAGTCCCGCGTATGCGCCCGCGCTAGTAAGAGATAGCTCCCCTATGTGCGGGAGCGGGTAAAAAGTTGATTCTAGGCTGCAGCCATGAAACCTGAGTGCAGCCTAGGGAAATGGTCGTGAAGGTGTAAGGGAAAGTTTAAGGAGATTTGGGTTGGAGTAATGAGATTTCGAGGGAGCTCACTTCAGCCGTTGCTACCTCTCGAGGTCCTCGCAGATTTTCTTCCATTTCGCCATTGTGATGCGGTCTTTCTCCATCGGAACCCACTTCCCGCCAGTTGGTTCTGAAGGAGGAACGGCTACATTGGTTGGCTGATTCCTGGATCGGAACAGCTTGACGGAATAGGCTGCTTGCTGGCTAATAACCCGCTTCAACTGCGACGTGATGATGTCTAGCCGTGATGAACCATCAGCTGCGGTGGTTTTGGTGCGTGGAGATGGCGGTTGTGGAAGCTTGCAGGTCTTGCAGTTTTGGGTTCAAGACACCTCTTCTAGGGCAGCTAAACGAGCACCGACGTTCAGGATCTCCTCGTGGAGGCCCTGACTGGAGTCCCGCGTAGCTGCGTCTATCGAGGGTGCAGGTAGTGTGGCGTCGATGGAGATGATCTGCGATTGTGTATTTTGGGCTGTTAGTGGTGAGGTCCTACTCCTCGGCTAAAGAGGGCACTGAGTTTACCAGGTGAAATGTCCTGTGCCACGGCAGGGGGCACAGAACTGGCGGCGGCGTATACTATGCTCAGTGCACTCAGCGGTGGTGGAGTCGGAGTCACAGTAATGGCACCGCGGTGGCGAAGAGCAGGGGTCAGCAGTATGCCCAAAGGCGGCAGCGACGGCAGGGCCGGTGACACTCCATCTTGCTGGCCTCGACGACCAGGAGTTCCTCTAAGAAGGGCAGCGTCCAGATCCGTCTGAAGCTCCAGCCTCACAAGTGGTGTAGGGCCCCGGTTACGATTATCCCTATGGCCTGCAAACAAGAAGGCCACATGGATTTCGCAACGGCGAGGAGGTGCCGGGTGGAAAGGTCCCGAGGAACTCCCCGAATCACGCCACTCTGACACTGTACCGGGGTGGCGGTGTGGAGCTCGGAGGAGGCTGTGTCGGCGATGGCGTCGAGTCTGCAGTTGCGGGCGGCGGTGAAGCGGAGCTTGCCCCGACCAGTGTCAACGGAGTGCTGCTTCCTCGGCGGCTGCTGGGGAAGAGGCGTCGGTTGCTGCCGTAGCAGAGGCGGCTCTGCGCTGTCTCTTCCTAGCCATGTTGTCAAGACGAAGAAGAAGCTCTGAATGGCAACCCAGTCAGTGCGCGCTCTACGGGGGGGGGGATGAGGTGAAGACGAATCTGCCGGGTGCTGGCAGGGCCCTCCCTCTATTGCCATTTCAGGGCTAGGCCCTCTACTAGCAGTGGAATGGGAATTTTTGGTGCGAGTGCTTGCGAGAGAGGGAGTTTTGCAAGGTAAATTTGGAGATTTTTGAATTTTTTTTTTTTTTTTTTACCGTGGAGGGGAAAAATGCATTAGGCATTGAACTCCCAGGTGAAGTGCAATGGCTGGGAGGATATGTGGGACTCTCCGCTTCCTCATGCGCCATACCCACTAAAAAAAAAACCCTCCACGTTATAACAGTAGTTTGTTGTGAATTTCGTGACTTAGCGCGGTCCCGCTAATGCACCCGCGTTAGGAGAAGAGTTGTGCGGGAGCGGATGAAAGGTTATTTCTAGGCTGACAGCCATGGAACCTGATGGCAGCCTAGGGAATGGAGGTGATACTTGGAAGGAAATGAAGGGTGGAAATTTGAAGAGAGAATAGGACGTAGAAAACTTACGAATTCCATCTGCTTCGGTATTGTTCAGCGTAGCTCCCAGTCGTCTTCCAGTTGGTTGACGACCGAGGATCCGCTGGCCGTGCGTGCCTCTCAGCCTGTACAGGAGGAGAAGCGGTGTTGGGCTGCTGACGTCTCGACTGGAACAGCTCAGCAGAGTAGGGTCCCCGAGGAGAAGTAATGCGGTTGGCCCTCAATGCAGAGGGCTAAACGCGGCGTGCGGCACCCAGCACGAAGCGGGATGGAAGGTCCCTGGGAACCCCTATGATGACCACTTCATGTTAGCCATCATGGTGACTCGGCGTTGGAGTGGTGCCTGGCTCCGGCGGAGCAGCAGGCACGGCGGAGAGTGAAGTTGAGGGCCGGGCCGGTTCCAAGCTTGGTTCCGGTGCGGCGGCGGCGATAGGCGGTGGAGAAGACCGGGTCGGTTCCCGGTTGTGTTCCGGTACAGCAGTGGCGGATGTCGGCGGAAGAGCCCGGGCCAGTTCCCGGTTGTGTTCCGGTGCGGCTGCGACGGCTGTTGGCGGTGGAGCCATCTGCTCCAGGAGTGCAATAATTGGCAATAATTGTGATGTTATCAAAGGTGGTCATGTTTAAAACAGTATTCCGCCAGACGTGATTTTTCAGGTTACGTCACGTTCTTCGATTCTGATGGCTATTGCTCTTCCGGTTTGCCCAATGTACGGGACGCCGCATTCGCACGGGATCCAGTAGACCCCTGGCACTCTCAGTCCGAGGTTGTCTGACTAGATTTCTCATTTTGGATGGTGCAACTTGTATCGTTGTGTTTTGCTAATACTCTGCTGATTATACTTGATAGCCTGCCAGTGTAGGGGACACGTGCGGTAGCCGTTAGTTTTTCCGTCGTTTGTGAAGTGATGTCAGGAAGTTTCTTGTGTGTGGCCCTAGAGATGGAGGCTTTGATAACCGTTCTGACGGAATGTGTAACTGAGGTGTTTTGAGTTCTTCTTGTAAATGGCCTTGGTCAAGAGGTAACATTTTCTTCCACACTAACGGAAAGACGCTTGTATACCGCCAAAATACTTAGCTTCACAATATTCCATTATGGTCGCGTATCTGTATCGTGTTGGGGCTAGATATCAAGAGACGGTCTATGTGTGCTGTGGCAGCTAGACGATACACTGAAGGGTGTGCAGTACACGGTAAGACTCGATAATATTTTGATTCTCCTAAGAATGAAATATCCTGATGAAATTGTTGAATTTTTACAGGATAATAATCTTGTCCACACACCTCTAAAGGTTTTAAAATCGTTTTCAGATAGGCAGGATATCAGAGTGTTAGAATGTGAGAATGTGTGGGTTGAGGTATAATGTGCTCCAATTTACCTGTAGATGGGCGAAGGACCAAAGGTTTCTAGGCACAAATTTAAGAAGCTTTTCGTCTACATTACTATACGCATTTAATTTTGTCTGTGTCCCGAAGTTTGAGGCCAATTATACGAACTGAGAGTTCATACATCCCATATTAGTTATGCTTATTTTTTGTGTTTTAGTTTTAGAAGTTAATAGTTTATTTACACATTTTAAGTTATTTAACTCGAGTGTTAATAGAAGTATATTTTATGTGGATAGATAGACCCATAGCTTCAAATGCCAAAGTTATATTAATGCAATATTATGTTTTACATATTCAGTCATAAAATTAATAAATATAAAAAAATTACAAGCAGTGCAAGATTTGAACCTAGGAACTTATGAGTGGAAGCAAGGCCTTCCTAACCCCTAGGAACGTTGTTTTGTGATCTATTTTCAGTACTCATAAGTTAAGCATTGCCGTAACAGTCACAGATAATTGTATAGTTTTTTCGTGTGCGTTGATCCACACATGGAATCTATGACTGAATCATTTTTGTGTTCTTGGGTGCACATTAGTAGATAGTGGGGGATTGTATTGCACCCAAAAATTCGATTGCAAGATTTCACTTGAGTTGCATGTCTTGAGCACCACTGAATCCAGAAAAATCGCTTTTAGAAAAATGTTCATGTGTGTGTGTGTGTTTGTGTGTGTGTGTGTGTGAGTGTGTCTATGGACAGTATAACACAAGAAAGTCGGTTAAATACCAAACTTGGTGTTTAAATTCAAAGGATGCGTCACGAAGATTTTCAGGATAATCCCCCTACCCCAAACTACAAGGAACATATTTCGAAATGTTCTATTTTCTCAAAAAAGAATTAATTAAAATGTCATTATATGAAAGACAACTGGAAATTAAAAATATATATCAACATCTCTGAAGTCCTCCTTTTTTTTTTTTTTTTTTTTTGCATTAGTGGTAAACTGTAAGAGATAGAGGCTTGCAGCACAAAAATTTAAATCTCTTAAAACCCTCAATTTGTGTCATTAATTATTTCTTTCCTTTCTTTCCTTCTTTCTTATCTGGCTATTTCCCAGATATTTCCTGTTATTGATTTCAAATTTAAAATACTTAAAACTTTTCATATCAATTTTACTTTACCACCAGTCATGGAAAGAGAACAGAATGTCAATCACATAGCTATATATTTTAAAAGAGTTAGCTAGCTTAAGCTGTATTCCCGTATTTCCCTCCTACTTAGAAGGAACAAACTAATAAGACCATTTCAGATAATGTTTATTTCGATTAGCACGATGTAGATAAAATAATAATCTTTGTGAGAATATTTTCTTATCAGAAAAGATGCAGAAATTTATGTCACTGAAACACATAAGGTTTTTTTTTTTTTTTTTTCAAATAAACTATATAGCAATATATTTTATAAATCTTTTGAAGTGTAGATTATGAATAATATAAGGTAGTTTTGTGGCACAAGGTGGAATTATTTCGTATTATTGCTAACATGTATTATTTCGAAGTTCGAAATAAATAGTAATTTAATCTTAATTTTTTTTTTAGAAATGTCTCCATAAAAAGTATAATGAACAGTTATGCGTTTTTGACAAGGTATAAAATGAACAATTAAATACGGTCCTAGGATTGAAGAATAGCTCCGGTAGAAACTACAACGAACAGAGAGATCCAGTTGGAATATGAACTTTGTGTCCACACTGTAAGTGCCGAAAAGTTTGTCTTTACACTATAAAGGTGCCTAAAAATCACATTGCCTCCTGTGAGGTTCGAACTCACGACCCCTGGTTTACGAGACCAGTGCTCTGCCACTGAGCTAAAGAGGCGAGTGGTGAAAAAAGCGCCCGTTTTAATATTTACATCTCAGAGCGAAAGCAGAAGTTTGATGTGTTCCATTCACATAACTTTCTCTACGTCTCAGTAACATATTATTGTTAAACTTCTGACTACTTTAAGACAATCGAGATAAACATTAGCAAAAATTACTTGCTTCCTTGTAAGTAGAAGGAAAATAAGGGAATACATTGAGCTGAAACGATAGTCAAATCTCTTAAAAGCCAGTTGCCAAGTGGTTGAAATTCATTTCTATGCAGGCCCAGGAGTTTACAACTGAGAAAAGTTTAAATATTTTGAATCTGAAACAAAGAGCAAGGAATATCTCAGTAATTGTCAATTCCACGAAAAAACGTGCATGTTTTAACATGATGTACATTTTTTGTGTAGTAAGTTTCTATCCCTTACGGTTTACTAGTTACACAAAATTCATTCAGAATAAAGTAGTCTCTAGAGGCTATTCCCTGAAAATTCAAGATACACATTTTATTTACCACGTACATTTCTTTAATATACGCTATTTTAATCAAACTCGTATTATCCATTTTTGAAAAAATCAAAATTTTGGGGTGAGGGATTTTTCTCAAAATTTTCGTGTCGCATCCCTGGAAAATACTAAACTTAAATACCAAGTTTGCTATTTTACCGACTTTTCGTTTTTAAGTTATCGTGCTCACAGAACACACGGACACACACGATCTTTTTCTGAAAATACTTTTTTCTTGGATATAGGGGACCATAAAACTTCTATTTCCGGTGAAATCTCGGTATCGAAGTTTTGGGTGGAATGCAGCATCTTCTCTATACACAATGTACATAGTACGTGTAAACTGATGTGTTTCATTCACATAAACTGCATCAAATTATTGTTAACATCTCTGCAACAAATTATTGGTAGAAAGCTTCTGCTTCTATTTACTTTACGAAAAAATATTAGGAGAAATAGTCTTATTACTCGCTTCCTTGAAAGTAGAAGCGAAATAAGGGAGTGTCATAGATTAAAGTGATAGTCAAAAGCTGGGTCTATGAGACTGAAGTTTCTTTGTTTGTATAGACATGAGTTGACAAATTCCTGTATGTTTTTTTTAAAGCTGAAACCAAAAAACAAGGCATATCTAAAAAACGATCAACTGCACGAAAAAATGTGTATAACATAAATTGTGTGTTTTAACGTGCTCTACATTTTTTGTAGTAAGTTTTTATCTATCTCTTACGGTTTATCAGTTATGCAAAACTCCGTAAATTTCATCCAGAATAAAGTAAGCTTCAGAAGCTATTCCCAGAAAATTGAACATATATATTTTATTTGTCAGGTAAATATATTTAATGTACGATATTTTAATCAAAATCTTTGGAGCTACTTTTGAGAAAATCAGAATTTGCGTAAATAGTTCCATGTAAATGTAGTTTGGGGTGGGGGGATTTTCCTAAAAGTCTTCGTGTCGTATCACTGGAAGATACTAAACTTAAATCCAAATTTGGTATTTTACTGACTTTTCGTTTTTTCGTATTTACAGACACATGGATACACGGACCTTTTTCTAAAAATACTTTTTTTGGATACAGGGAACCCTAAAACGTCTATTTCCGGTGAAATCTCGGTATCGAATATTTGGGTGGAATGCAATACCTTTTCTGTACACTATGTATATAGTACGTGTAGAGAAAGTAAAAATGTTAAGAATAAGTTTGGTAAGGAAAAGTGTTTAAAATGTTTATTTTACTGATCTCGATCTGCAATAGAGGTTTCAGGAAAGACGAATGCAATTAAATTAATAGGGTGCACATAACTGCATTATATGCAATACCGGGTCCTTGAAACGATTCATGGAGAGTTAGTGCTCAAGTAAACCTTCAGACGGACTACTTCCCTGTACAGTATTACCGCATTCATGGCAAATGACGAAATAGATTCGGTTCCGGCATAAGGGAGCTCGATTTTATCCATTGTTACCAGCCCCATGTAATTGTACGGATATATTTAAGGAAATAAATACTCCAGGCACTAGATATACTACATATAGAGTGACCTCACTTTAAACCACCATGCCTTTTGTTACACAAAAGATCTCATGTGTGTTATCTCTACCTGTTCTGAAACAAAGTATTGTGACAAAAGATTTTTTTTCTAGTTTATCGTCCTTTAACCTAGTTGGTCATATCGGACAACGAAGGAAATTGGTGAAATGATGCTTAAATGATCTCGGGGTGCATGGAGCTTAAAGTTACTCGACATTCGTCTTCTCAGCATAAGGGACCCCCCCCCAAAAAAAAAAAAACTTATCCGGTTAACTCACCCTAAGTGAGATTCGAACTCGCGACCTTTTGAATGTGAGGCAGACACGCTACCACCACACTACCCAGGCGGGCTAAACAAAAACTTATTCTTTCATCTTGCTAATCAAGATAAATATTAGCAGAAATTGTCTCATTACTTGCTTCCTTCTAAGCAGAAGAGAAATAAGGGAATACACTACGCTAAAGCGATAGTCAAATCTTTTAAAAGACGATCGATATGTGAAACAGTTGAGGTTCTGTTCGCTTTGCATTGTCGATAAAACAAAAGAGAGATAAAAGGAAAGGTGACCCTGTTTGAAGTTATGTACCTTAAAATTGAAACTAATAACAAGGAATATCTCGGAATCGATACACACACACACACACATATACATTTATATATGTATATTAAGGTGTGTGTGTGTGTGTGTGTGTGTGTTTTGTAGCGTTTTAAAATACTTAACGTTTCTCAAACGTGAAGCTACCATTCGTCTGATATCTACAAGCCACGTGAAGAGAACCGAATTTTAATTGCATCACATATGGACCAGGTTTTTAAACATTTGACTATCACTTTAACTTCCCTTATTTCCCTCCTACTTAACAATAACAAACTAGCTCACAAGGAACCAGTCCTCGTGCATAGGGTGCAGTATCGGATGGTAAGACGTGCTCAGCGCCTCAATCCCCCCTACGGTCCTCTCGACCTGGAGCTGCTACTTTTCCATCAAGTAGCTCCTCAATTGGCCCCTCAGGGACTTCAAAGATTGAGTGCATTCCGGACCAGGTTTACCCACTCCGGTACCGGGAATCGAATCCAGGTCTCCCACTTGGTAAGCAGCCGCGTTACCACCGCGCTAAGGAGACTTACTAAAACCATTCCTGTTTACTTAATCTCGATTAACATGCAGTAGATAGAAAATCTTTAATAAGATTGACAGAACACGTAGAAACAGCCATGCAAATAGAACACATCAAATTGTTTTTCTCCGCTTTGAAACTGAAAACCATGCGTTCCAACAATACTGCACAAAAACGTAACTTGTCTACAAGTAAGTAAGTATATAGTTTAGTACATGTCTGCCACGAATTCTGAAATAGACATACCACATAGTTTTGGATTCCATGAGCCGTGAACTGTCTCCCTTCGGTTACGTCATTAAATATGAACATTAACTTGTGGAGGACATCGCCTTGAAGGCAAATACTGTTACTAAGCACTAAGTACACCTTACGCATAGAGCATGAGCAGTGTTTGTTAAGTTGCTGACCCGAATCTCACAAGTGCATTGTCTTCGCGTGCTGAAGAAGAACTATAAACACCACACTCATGTACACACAAACACACATATCACTGCGCTCTCTATTATTTAAAAATCTGATGTGTTCCATTCACATGACTTTCTCTACAACTCTGCAATAAATTGTTGTTAAAAAGCTTATGCTTCTATTTACTGCCTGCTAATCGAGAAAAAAATAGCAGAAATAGTCTTATTACTTGCTTCCTTGTAAGTAGAAGCGAAATAAGGGAGTACCATAGGTCAAAAGCTGGTTGCTATGTGACTGAAGTTCCTTTGTTTGTATGGACACGAGTTCACAAAGTCCTGTATGAGAAAAGTATGCTTTTTATAGCTGAAACCAAAAACAAGGAATATCTAAAAAACAACCAACTCCATGAAAAAAATGTATATAACATAAATTGTGTGTATTAAAGTGTTCTACATTTGTTTTCTGGTAAGTTTTTGTGCATCTCTTACGATTTAGCACTTATGCGAAATTCCGTAAAATTGACCCAGAATAAATTAGTCTTCACAGGCTATTCCCAGAAAATTCAAAATATACACTATATTTGTCAGGTAAATATCTTTAGTATACGCTATTTTAATCAAAACCGTTAGAGCCATTTTTAGAAAATCAAAATTTTCGAAAAAAGTTCCATGTAAAGGGTAGTTTGGGGTGGGGGGATTTTTCTCAAAGTCTTCGTGTCGCACCCCTGGAAGATACTAAACTTAAATACCAAGTTTGGTATTTTACCGACTGTTCGTTTTTGAGTTATCGTGTTCACAGACACACGGACACACACACGGACCTTTTTCTGAAAATACTATTTTGGTATACAGGGGACCTTAAAACATATATTTCCGGTGAAATCCCGGTATCGAATTTTTCGGTGGAGTGCAATACTTTCTCTATACACTATGTACATAGTGCGCATAAAGAAAATAAAAATCTGATGTTCCAGTGAAATGACTCTGTTCCATAAGGAACCTTTCTTACAAAAGCTTATTCTGTTATCTGCATCATGCTAATCAAGATGAACATCACCAAGATTAGTCTAACTTGTTTCTTGTAAGCAGAAGGAACTACTTAGGCTAAAGCGATAGTCAAATATTCCGGTCGCTAAACGGAACAATTGAAATTCGGTTCTGTTTGCTTGCTAGGAGTTTGAGAAAAGTTTACATACGAGCCTTAAAACTGATACCAATACCTCAAAATATCTCTAGTATGGTTAACTCTACAAAAACTGTAAATGACATACTTTTTGTGTTTTAAGGAGATCTACATTATTGTGTTATAAGCTTTTGTCTTCTGTCTAATGGTTTACCAGTTTTGCAAAAGTCAATCAAAGTGACGAGGTATTTAGATGCTATCACCAAAAACTTCAAAATATGCATTTCGTTTGTCTTGACAATATCTTAAACGTAGAGCATTTAATTAAAAATCTTTAGAGTCATTTTGAAGAGAATCAAAATTTTGACAAATGTTTCATGTAAAGGGTAGTTCTGGGTGGGGATTTTCTTAAAAATGTTCGTGTTACTTCCTTGGAAGATACTGAATCACCAAGTTTGGTATTTAACTAAATTTTCGCTTTTCAGCTATGCTGCATAGGTACATAAATACACACACACGCACACACACATAGAATGACATCTTTCTAAAAGGTTTTATTTTTGATTTTAGGGGATCTGAAAACATTTATTTCCGGTGAAATCTCGGTATCGAATTTTTGGTTCGTCTACAATACCTTCTCTAACCAGTATATACATGTATATGCGTGCTAGAGAAAATAAAAATCTGATGTGTGACAATCTCATGGATTTCTCTACCGTTTTGCAACAAACTATTTTTATAGAAGCTTATTCTTCTATCTGTTTCCGTTATATGTATATAGGAGGTGAATAAGTATTTGTGTCAGCATTTGAAGACGATATGACGATTCAGAGTTTGCTGTTTTTTCGCTATTTTTTAAAGTTCTCATGAGACAAATTTCATGGTGCTTTTAGGATCCCTTTATTCCTTATCTCAGGAATTTAGTTGTTTACCCTCCTCTCCCCTCTGTTCTTCGCACTGCCCAAACTATAAGTGGTATGGTAAATGTAAATACAGCAGAGACATAGATCAGGACCGTTCAAAACACATTAGACCCTACATTTTGTGCTTCATTTATGACATGTTATTAACAAGCAGACAAAATGAGGTACACTTATATTTATATACATTGCTCCCTACTAAATATCAAATTATTTACAGTTATTTACTCCTATTTTGTATATAAACATCTGCAGAAACACTTTTATTACATACTTCCTTGTAGATATGCAGTGGCGTAACACACTGTAGCGATGCATAGATACTCTGTTTGCTTTACCAAGTGAAAGAAGATTGAATAACGATTTTCCATTTGAGAAATGTGTAAGTATTTTGAAATTGAAACTAATAACTAGCAATTTCCGGGAAACGGCTAAGGTTACAAAACATGTATTTGAAAAATTGGGTGTTTTATCGAGATTGCATTTTTACTTTCTCTAGCACGTAAGTACAATGTACATACATAGTAGGTAGAGAAGGTATTGTATTCCACCCAAATATTTTATAACGAGTTTTCACTGGAGTACAGGGTTACTACAAAAGAAATAGACAACTTCAACTGCCTGTAAAACAAAAACTATTAGAGATAGCAACCTAATTATTTGGAGGTATGTTGAGAAACTCTCAAAGTTTCGTTTGTTACTATTGGTAACGCTGTAGTGTTTTGTTTGTTGTTGCAGAAGCTGAAATGGCGGAAAATCCTGTGGCAAAGGCATATTGCTTGTTGGAATTTGCTAGAACGCAATCAGCAACTGTTGTCCAACGACATTTTAGAACGCGTTACCACAAAAATGAAATGATGCGCTCACAAAAACCAGCATTGTCTTCATCATGTCGCAACATGTCGATTCAAAAGTCATGCCGCATGACCTTATCTTCTTCACTCAGAAACTGCAACATCTGTAATCTGTAAGGCATCATGTGCATCGCTTCCGCAAGATTTTCCATACAGTTTGCTGTGGAATTTGTAATTGCATGCTTGCCCTAGATGTGGATTTCTGTGGGCTTCTTATGTAGGCAGAACGAACACATTCAACGTTTTCTTCCGAATTTTCTATACCAGTCGTAGATTGACTGTCTAGTCGGGGGCGTTTTGTGGTAACGTGTTCTAAAATGTCGTTGGACAACAATTGCTGATTGCGTTCTAGCAAATTCCAACACGCAACATGCCTTTTCCACAGGATTTTCCGCCATTTCAGCTTCTGCAACAACAAACAAAACACTACAGCGTTACCAATAGTAACAAACGAAACTTTGAGAGTTTCTCAACATACCTCCAAAATAATTAGGTTGCTATCTCTAATAGTTTTTGTTTTACAGGCAGTTGAAGTTGTCTATTTCTTTTGTAGTAACCCTGTATATGTTTTGAGACCCCTGAATCACAAAAATATAAAGACTTTTTAGAAACAGGCCAGAGCATGTCTGTGGACAGCATAACTCAAAAATGAAAATTCCGTTCAATACTGAACTTGGTATTTAAGTTTAGCATCTAACAACATCCCAAACTACCCTTTATATGGAAAAAGTTCCAAAGATTTAGTTTTCTGAAAAAAAAACAAAATGATTTTCATTACATATTTCATTTGTTTAAAATATGTTTTTACTAAATTATTAGAAGTACATTATATTGTAGAGTTTCAAACAGGTTCAGTGGACGTCACTTGACATCGTGACGTGGATTGATTGAAGTGCATAGGAAGCAGTTGTTTGGGTAAATAACAGAACGCACTGTGTGCACATTTCAGTGAATTATTTATGTATTTTGTGTTTAGCTGGTTTTGAATATTAGATATCGTGAGTCTGATTTAAAAATGTATTAAGCTTCTCTTAAACTAATGTATTTGTGAAAGTTGGCAAATCTACAGGAAGTAAGATATCTTAGTGAATTTTATAATAGTTATTGTAAACAATAAGATTGAAATGTATGATGAATCAAATTCTAGATTGCATGGAAATTTAAACATAATTTTTAATTGCTAAATTTCATTATTCTAGTAAATATGAGCCACGTGATGCATTCTTAAAATATTCATACAAAAAGTAAAATTTTACAGTAAATAAACTTACAGCTACAACTGTCATATATTGTTGTATGTTGGTCCTAATCAAAACAGAAAATTATAACATTTTGCACTCTCCAAATGTAATGGTGGTTCAAAATTTAATAATTTATCAACATTGGAGCATTATTTTGAAAAAATAATATCATATTTTCTTTAATTAGCTTTTGAGAGGCAGTATGACAATTTTAAAAAACAAATTAGTGAAAAATTGCATCGCGAGGAACATTTTTTCTATGGAAAAGTGTCAGAAAAATGTTTGCCCGAAGCTAAGGTTTAAAGCTCGGACTGCCTATTAATAATCACGCACCATTTATAGCTTCAGTTATTTAAGTGCATCAAGTGATAAAAACGGTGTATTTTTTAAACCTTAGAATTTACACATTTTGTTATTAAATAACATTTTAATTTCTCTATACGTACTATGTACATAGCGTATAGAGAAGGCATTATATTGCACCCAAAAATTCTATACCGCGATTTCACCGGAAATATATGATTTGAGTCCCCCTGAATTCAAAAAAAGCATTTTTTGGAAAATGGTTCATATGTGTGTGTGCGTGTGTGTGTCTGCCTGTGGACAGCAAATCTCAAAAAGGAAGTTTCGTTAAATACTTGGAAATTTTTTCGAAAATTTGGATAAAAACATTGTACATTAAAGATATTTACCTAACAAATAACATATATATCTTGAATTTTCTGGGAATAGTCTCTGAAGACTACCTGGCAAACCGTAAGAGATAGACAACAACTTACTTAACAGAAAATGTAGAGCATGTTAAAACACACAATATATGTCATACACACTTTTTTCATGGAGTTATCGTTTTTGAGATATTTCTTGAATTTGGTTTCAGTTTTAAAATACTTAACACTTTCTCATATGGAAACCTGTGTCGCCCTCCGGGGTGTAATGGTTACCATGCTGGTTTCATGTATCCAAGGTCGCGGGTTCAAATCCGGCGGAGGACAATGGATTTTTTTTTGGTGTAAAAATCCTTAGCATGGCTTCCCTTCCCGTGTCGTGGATTTACGGCACGTAAAATAATCTCAACCAAATTTAGCGGACTTTCACGCCCAACTTAGAATGGGACGCTGAGAACCACAGTAGTTAAAGAGCGTCCATAAATAACGCGCTATTTACATTTTACGGGAATCTGTCAACCCCTGTCCATACAAACAAAGGAACTTCAGTCACATAGCAACAGCTTTTGAATAGTACTTTAGCCTATGCTACACCCTTATTTACTTTCTACTTGCATGGAAGCAACGAATTTGCCAATCCCGGTGGCCGCGCTCGCTAAAGTGTTTCGCTTTGGCGCTTCGTGGTGCACACTATTGCGGGTTCGAGTCCCGCCTTGGGCACGGGTGTTTCTGTGTTTGTAAATGTGTCTATGTTTGTATGTATAAAAGGAACACGTTAAAAATAATAATAATAATAAGGTCTACTAAGGAAATATAGGAAACAGGAAAAAATGGAGAAGAAAGGTATACAGTGCCAGAGTCCTGACAAGCCTCCGGAACTGTATTTTCTTTATTTTGGTTAAAAAAAACCCAACTATTTCTGCTAATTTTTTCTCGATTAGCATGACATAAAACGAAGCATAAGCTTTTTAACAATAATTTGTTGCAGAGATGTAGAGAAGGTCGTGTGAGTGAACACATGATATTTTTTTGCTTTCTCTACACGTACTATGTACTTAGTGTATAGAGAAGGTATAGTATTCCAATTCGGTACCGAGATTTCACGGGAAATGCTTATTTTGGGATCCCCTGAATACAAAAAAAAAAAAAAGCTTTTTTGGTAAAATGAACATCTAGCTCAAAAACGAAGAGACCGTTAAATACATAACTTGATATTTAAGTTTGGTATCTTCCAAGGATATGACACAGATTTTCAAGAAAATCCCCGCACCCCCAACTACTCTTTACATGAAAAAAATTTCGAAAATTTTAATTTTCTCAAAAATTGCTCAAACGATTTTCATTAATATCTCTTATATTAAAGATATTTACATGCCAAATAAAATGTATATCTTGAATTTTCATGGAATAGTCTCTCAAGACAATGTTTATTCTGGATGAATTTTGCGGAATTTTGCATAACTGGTAAACCGTAACAGATAGATAAAAACTCACTACACAAAAAATGTAGATCACGATATAACATACAATTTATGTCATTTATATATTTTTTTCGTGGAGTTTATTGTATTTTAGATTTTCCTTGTTATTGATTTCAGCTTTAAAAAAATTATTATTCTCTCATACAGGAATTTGTCAACTCCTGTACATATAAACAGAGACATTACAGTCACATAGTAAATACCTTTTGACTATCACTTTAACATATCGTACTCCCTCATTTCGCTTCTACTTACAAGTAAGTAATAAGACTATTTCTGCTAATATTTTCTTGGCCAGCATGAAGTAAATAGAAGCATAAGCTTGCTAACAATAGTTGCTGCAGAGATTTAGAGAAAGTGCAATGAGTGAACACATCAGATTTTTTTTTTTTTTTTAACTTTTCACAATTTTTGGTCAAATTTCACAGATGCATAACGTTAAAAGGTGCTAAAAATACTTTTATTTTCACGCGACTTTCAATTTGAGTTTTCATTTATTTTAGACTCTTTATTTACTATGGTTCTTAGCGATCCTTTTTATACTGGGCGTGAAAGACCAGAAATTTCCCCAGAGGCCTCCATCAGAGTTGAGGTTATTTTAATTGCCGTAAATCTACAACACTGGACGAACGTCTGTATTTGTCTTCCGCGGAGCAAGCCATGCTAGGAATTTTAACTCCCGAAGAAAATCCATTGCTACCAATCAGTTTTGAGCGCTCGACCTCGGAGATTAGAGCACGGAGGACGATACGTAATTTAAAACATATAAAGCACCTGCCAAAATATGAAATGTAGTTTTATAACCGATATGATGCCACGATAAATAATGTACATCTTCAACATTTTTTCGAAATCCCATAGCAATGGTCTATAAAAGCATTTTCGGGAACACGGTTCAAAATTTACTGAGAGAGAATAACTACAGCTCTACAGGAAAACAGTTATAGTGTAAAACAATATTACAGTTTGGTCAACGAGCTGGCTTCTTGCCCGGAGGTCATGGGTTCGATTCCTGGCTGGGGTGAGAATTTTTCATTAGCTAGAATGATTACCTATCCCCCATGAATTCTGGAGGTCGTTTCCTTAGCGCGGTGGTAGGGTTGCTGCTTGACAAGCGGGAGACCTGGGTTCAATTCCCGGTACAGGCGTGGGAATATTTCCCCCGCTGGGATACCTGGACCGGGGTGCACTCAGTCAATTGAGGAGATACTTGATGGAGACGTAGCGGCCCCAGGTCGTGAAGACCGTTAATAACTGGCCGGGGGGGGGGGTCGAAGCGCTGGCAAGTCTAACCCCATATTACTGCACCCCACCCATGACGTCGGTCGGTAGGCCAAGGCTCTTAGTGAGCAGTGCCGAGGAGATATAGAATCTGGAGTTATGTATATGAAAGTGAATGTGGTGTTTGGAAAAAATCAAACAGCTTAAAAATCCAACGCTCAAGAATCTACAGTAACTAGTTAACTCAAAATTAACTCAAAATTCCCGAGATGACCGTAGATGCAAAAGAGGTTTATATAAATGAATGAAGCAATTAAGAAAATAAAGAAGGAAAGAAAAGAAATATATTACATCCGATGTGGGTAGGGTATTCTGGAATACTTAAACATATGTTACTTATGTTTTCTGAAATGAAAATCAATTATAAAATGCCTATCCGCTGCAGTAAATTATAATGCATTTTGAATTTTCTTTACGGTATAGTAATGCATCGGAAACAAAACGAAACAAAGTAACTGTGAATAGCAAATATGGTGATGGGAAGTTTAATTATGTTTGATTAGTTGTTAGGCCTTGTGTTTTAACAAGTAAATTCTGAAGTACTGCGTAGAACAAGACAAAACCTAAGGCGCGAAATGTACAGTTAGCACTTTTTTTTTTTTTTTTTTTGAGCTTATAGTTACTCGACATTCGTCTTCTCAGGATAAGGGAAAACCCGAAAAAAATATCATCCGGCTAGCTCACTCTAAGCGAGATTCGAACTCACTACCTGTTGAACGTCAGACAGACTCGCTACCACCACAGTATCCAGGCGAAATAGCAGACATTTTTACTTTCTCTATACGCAGTATGTACATAGTGTATAGAGAAGGTGTTGCACTCCACCCAAAAATTCGATATCGAGATTTCACCGGAAATATATGTTTTACGGTCCCCTTTATCTGAAAAAAGCATTTTCACAAAAAGACCCGTGTGTGTGTCCGTGGTCTGTGAACACGATAACTCAAAAACGAAAAGTCGGTAAAATATCAAACTTGATATTTAAGTTTAGTATCTTTCAGGAATGCGACACGAAGATTTTGAGAAAAATCCCCCACCCCAAACTACCCTTTACATGGAACTTTTTTCGAAAATTTCAATTTTCTCAAAAATGGCTCTAACGATTTTAATTAAAATTTCGTATATTACAGATATTTACCTGACAAAGATAATGTATATCTTGAATTTTCTGGGAATAACTTCTAAAGACTTGTTTATTCTCGACGAATTTTGTCCGTGTGTCTGTGAACACGATAACTCAAAAACGAAAAGTCGGTAAAATATCAAACTTGATATTTAAGTTTAATATCTTCCAGGAATGCGACACGAAGATTTTGAGAAAAATCCCTCCACCCCCAACTATCCTTTACATGGAACTTTTTTCGCAAATGTTGATTTTCTCAAAAATGGCTCTAACGATTTTGATTAAAATTTCGTATATTAAAAATATTTACGTGACAAATAACATGTATATCTTCAATTTTCTAGGAATATGCTCTGAAGAGTAGTTTATTCTGGATGAATTTTACTGAATTTTGAATAACTGCTAAACCGTAAACGATGGACAAAAGCTTACTACACAAAAAATGTAGAGCACCATTTATGTTATATACCTTTTTTTCGTGAATTCGTCGTTATTGAGACATTTCTTATTTTTGGTTTCTGCTATGAAAAACTTACTTTTCTCATACAGGAACTTGTCAACTCCTATCCATATAAACAAAGGAACTTCATTGACATAGCAACCAGCTTTTGACTATCATTTTAGCCTATGGAGGTCCCTTATTTCGCTTCTACTTACAAGGAAGCAAGTAATAAGACTATTTCTGCTATTTTTTTCTGATTAGCATAAAGTAAATAGAAGTATAAGCTTTTTAAGAATAATTTGTTGCAGGGATAGAGAGAAGGTCTTGTGAATGATACATATCAGATTTTTTAGTTTAAACGTTGCCTGCAAAGTTCACGGCCAGCCTCATGAAAACAGTAAGGAGCTTTTTCAAGGCAATCTTCACGAAACTTGATGCACTTGTCCGGAGTACTATAAGACAAATGCACTCTATTGGCGTATATCCAAAAAATATCAGACGACCCTGGTATTTGTTTTATAAAACTCTTAATTGTGTGGTTTCAAAATCAAACAGTATTAGGTTGTTGCAACATGTAAAATATATTTCAATCTTCTTATCGTCACTAAGTATATTCTTTATTAATACCTCTATTCTATAAGCGCACTATCATTCTTCTTTTTACTTTCTCTATACGCACTATGTACATAGTGTATAGAGAAGGTATTGCACTCCATCAAAAATTCGATACCGAGACTTTACCGGAAATGTATGTTTTAGGGTCCCCTGTATAAAAAAAGCGTTTTCACAAATAGGTCCGTGTGTGTGTGTGTCCGTGTGTCCATGTGTCAGCGTGTCCGTGAACACAATTACTCAAAAACGAAAAGTCGTTAAAGTGCCAAACTTGGTATTTAAGTTTAGTATCTTCCAGGGATGCGACACGGAGATTTTGAGAAAAATCCCCTCACCCCAAACTACCCTTTACATGGAACTTTTTTCGAAAATTTTGATTTTCTTAAAAATGGCTCTAACGATTTTGATCAAAATATCGTATATTAAATATATTTACCTGACAAATAAAATGTTTATATTGAATTTTCTGGGAATAACTTCTAAAGACCTGTTTATTCTTGACGAATTTTGCTTAATTTGGCATAACTAATAAACCGTAAGAGATAGACAAAAACTTACTGTACAAAAAATGTAGGCCTTGTTAAAATACACAATTATTGTTATATACATTTTTTTTTCGTGGAGCTTACCGTTTTCGAGGTATTCATATTTATTAGTTTCAGTTGTGAAGTACTTACACTTTTCTCAGACGGGAGTGTCCGTTTTTGTTTT
The DNA here is from genome assembly GCA_030762935.1 of Hymenopus coronatus. Taxonomy (NCBI): domain Eukaryota; kingdom Metazoa; phylum Arthropoda; class Insecta; order Mantodea; family Hymenopodidae; genus Hymenopus; species Hymenopus coronatus. The sequence continues at coordinate 22,087,551 of CM060886.1, read as the reverse complement.
GTTCTACTCCTGGCCAAGAAAAGAAGCGATTTGTAATGACAATCGCATAACGACAGCTTTTAATCATTTGACTATCGATTTAGCCTAGTGTATTCCCTTATTTTCTTCCTACTTATAAGGAACTAAGTAATAAGAACATTGTGCTGAATAACTCGATTAACAAGGTGTAGAAAGAAGAATAATCATATGTAAGAAGTTTGTAGAACGGTTAGAGAAAGTCATGTGAGTGTAACACATCAGATTTTTTTCTTTTATATTTGAGTAACACATCTTTCTCTAAAGAACATCTCAAGGCCCTTTCAATTAAAAATTAACACTTTGGAAGGTTTTATATATCAAGCAAAGTCAAACTGTTCTCTTTTCTGTTTCGCTCCTGGTGCCATACATGCTTTTTTTAGAGCCGCTGTCCTTTTGAGCCTTGATGTATGATCCAGGCTGTAACAGTAAGGAGGTGTGGCGACATTTTTAGGGCAGATTCCTCATATGTAAAAGAAGAAACTATGGTATATGGACATAGATACGGAAGCCTTTATTTCCACATGAAAACTCAGTTTTTACAACTTATGAGAAAGACAAGGAAAACAAACAGACAATACCCCACTTTAATATAAGTGAAAATTTATATTAAATAAAACTATAGTTCATAATATCATCACAATACAGTTTATACTTATAAATATTAAAACCAATTTTATTTTGAAAGTTAAATCCTTACGTAAATATTTAGTTTACCAATATAAAGCGATAACAGTTGACAGTTTCCCAAATATTAAAAGTGCATAAAGCATGTATAATTATTACGTTATTTAATTTAATGCGAAGCTCATGAGACATGTAGCGTTATTTGGTTGAATTGTCGTGACTCTGTAATATGTAATTTTATAAATTATTTTAAGAACATAAAAACGGTAATAAAAAACCTATGACATGTTAATTTACATGGTCTAAGATGCTTTTTCACATCAGGTCAAAGCCCGGCAGTTCATCTACAATCTAACTTTTTTTTTTTTTTTTTTTTTAAAAATATGCTTGTCAGGACTCCGGCGCTGTATTCCTTTTTCCTCTGTTTTTTTTTCTTCCGATACCTACATTAATTGACCTATTAATTCTTAACGTTTTCCTTTTACATATACATACACAAACATAAACACATTTACAAACACAAAAATACCCATGCTCAAGGCTGGACTCGAACCCACGATCCCGCGCGCCACGAAGCACCAAAGCGAGGCACTTTGGCGAGCGCGGCCACCGGGATCGGTTATTTTTTATACACCAGTAGTTACGTGGAACTGGTATTTTCAATCCAAAGAAAGACAAATATTAATGGTAATGCACACACCCACTCTACTGTCACGTTGTACAATTTTAATTCACCCTTCCGATACAGCTGAATTTTCATTGTTACTCCACTGTTCCTCGCTCGTAGGTGCGAAATGGTGCACGCGCGACGAAGCCTATTCTTTCTTCCGCTTCATTCGCTGCAGCGTCGTACAAAGACCTCCCTAATCTTCCTCAGTTTCAGTCGTGACAACCTCACTCAGAGAACGCATTGAATAATTACCACTTTGTGAGATAAACTGTCTTAGTCACTGACTGTCGCGAGCAGGCTCGCCGATATATAGCCACTAGAGTTACGAGAAAGTTCTCGGTAGACGGGTAAAATCATCCAGAAAAATATAGTTATTTCTCGAAAGCTTCTGGAATTACGTTGGATGATGGCGCTCCTCTGTTGCTTTATCTCTTCAACCGTTCAGTTGGTCGGTCGCCCTCTAAGCGACACGCTGCCATGTCATAGCTGCATTACAATATCAAGACTGCTCCTGAGTTGTTGAATGTGACTGTATTATTTATCGATAAAGAGAAGAAAAAAATATTATATTTTGAAGGTAATAACTATTCATCATCTCTTTAGCACTAACGTTTTCAATCTGTTATTGATCAATAATGTAAATTTTTAACATAAATTGATATTTTTCTGCATTATAGAGGATAGTTAAAAACTGATAGCAAAATTTACGGCTGAGAAATACAGGACAAAAGAAGAAAATAGCCTCAATAAACATGGCATGGTAAATTAACTATTTACTCGATAATGCCATTTATTTTGCTATCTGGAGTTGGCATTGAAAGAAACATATAGACTCTGCTTCCCACAAAAACTTTAACAAGGTTTATCTAATTTATCAAATAGGTGACAATAAAATTAAGGAGTTTTGTATACAGTAGCGTAGAAATAGGTTTGATTATATACAAAGAAACTTATGCTTGAAGAACAGGGAAGTGTGTGCTTATGTACTGATCCAGTGGACATCAGGTGAAGATTTTGTAGCGCTGTGAATCTGATACAAGTATCTACAAATGCGTTCAGGCAATACCGGTTAATTCTTCATATTTTTTTGGAAGACATCTACAATACGATTTTGTTTTTGGAGGGGGAGGGGAATTTAGCATCCTTTAATTTCGCAAGTTATATCGAACGGCGAATGAAAGAAATGAGTGAAATTGTGTTCAAATGAGCCGGAGGTTAAACTTATGCGGCATTTGTCTTCTTAAATTAAGAGAAAACACCGGAAACATCTATGTGCTCCATTAACATAACTTTCTGTAGCTATAGTTGCAAAAGATTATTATTTTATGTACATCATGTTAATCCAGATAAACATTGGCAGAATTGCTATTATTATTGCTTCATTGAAAGCAGAAGGGACATAAGTGAATACATTATGCTAAAGCGATACTCAAATCTTTTAAAAACTGGTCGCTGTGTGAAGCAATTGAGGTTTAGTTCGCTTTGCATGGTCCCATTTGAGAAAAGTGAAGTAGTTTAAAACTGAAACCAATGAAAAGAAATATCTCAACAACGGTATACGATATAAATTGTGTGTTTTAACGAGATCTACATTTTTTGTGTATTAAGCTTTTGTCTATTTCTTACGGTTTAACCGTTATGCAACACTTTGCGAACTCATCCGAATAAAGAGGTCTATAGAGGCTATTCACAGAAAATTAAAATATGCATTTTATTTGTAATGTAAATTTATCTAAATTACGTTACTTTATTCAAAATCGTTAGAGCCGTTTTTGAGAAAAACATGTTAAAAATGTTCCATGTAAAGGGTATTTGTAGTGGATGGGAATTATTTTTTTAAATATTCCTGTCGCATATTTGGAAGATAAATACATAAATACCAAGTTTAAGTTTTAGCGGGTTTTTCGTTTTTGAGCTTTGCTGTCCACAGATACACACGGACCTTTTTCTAAAAATATTTTTTCAGATAAAGGGGACCTCAAAACATATACTTTCATGAAATTTCTACATCGAACGTTGGGTGGGATGCAATACCTTATCTAGTTGCTATGTACATTGAATGCACTCACATACTTTGGTTGGTATGACCAACAATGCAGATTCGCAAAGAAACAAACAAACAGAGGAGGCTCTAGCAACATTCAGAAGGGAGGATCAGGAGGACTTTCAAAAAAAACGAAGAGAGTAAAAACAGCTAAAAACGGAAAAGCAAACTACGTGACAAGGCAAAATGCCTCAAAAAAATTAGTACTGTTTTAACGCTGACATATGGCAAGGTGTAAAGAATTTAAGAGGCAACCGTCTGAAATTTCTCCCAGAAAATGGGCAATGCATTTTAAGGGAGTATTTGGGGAAAAAGAAGGGGAAGGGAGTTTTATAACAAGGGAAGTAAACATTTTGGGAAATCTGGAGACCTCATTACTGGACGAAGATATGTCAGCAAAAGAAATAGCACAGGCGCTGAAGAGTCTAAAGGGAGGCAAAGCTTAGGGGTTGGACGTATTGCCTCCAGAAGTTTTCAAAACCACAGCTAATGTTTATGAGTTTGGTAAGAATGTGCTCCATATATGTAACAGATCGTTTCTTGATTGGAATTGCCCTACCTGTTAGGGAAAGGGCATTATTCATCTCATTTATAAAGAGAAGGGAGCTATTGCGAATCCGGATAACTTTAGGGGGCTTACTCTGCTGCCAATTATGGAGAACACTTATTGCAAAGTGTTATATAACCGAATAAAGGTTTGGGAATATAAATTTCGCAAACTTTCAACATTTCAAATGGGTTCCAGAGAAGGACACAGTATCATAGACGCCGCTTTTACTTTGGATATAAAGGCAAAACAAATGTTAATTAAGGGGGGAAAGCTTCATTGTGTATTTGTGGGCTTTAAGAAGGCATTTGATCCTATCAATCGAAATGCATTATGACATAAACTATGCAGAAAGTGATTATCAAGTAAAATTATTAGAACGTTGCAGGCAATCTATGAAAATGTCGAATTCTGTGTCAAGTATGATAGAAACAGTGTGTCGGAGAGCTGCCTAAGCTATAAGGACGTGAGGCAGGGCTTTATTTTACCTCCCTTACTATTTAATTTCTTATGAATGATAGATATTATTGCAATGCTAGCAAAGAATTTCGAAGCACCAGTAGTGGCAGATTTGTAGACCCCAACACCTTTATACGCGCACGACTTAGTGTTGTGCTCTACGACAGTTAATGGACTACTATGAGGAGTGGACAAACTTAAGAATTATTGCGATGAATGGCTACTTAAGAGTTAATGTGAATAAAACTAAGGCAGTGACTTTTAAAATGGTTCTGTTTATAGCAAGGAGGAGACCTGAACATATGCAGAGCAGATACTGGATAATGTTAAATCTATTGTGTACTTAGGACTCACATTTACGAGGGCCATTTTTTTCAATCTCCAATATGTTATAAATAAAAGACAAGTTCATTGAAAACAATTGTTTTATTACTAAAAGTTTTGTACATAAGGTTACTTTTTGACATAAGATTGAGATATTTATCTACCTGTGCACACGCTTTGCAATACCCTCTTCAAAAAATGTTGCCGCCAATGATTTCAAATGAGCATTGATGTTATTTTGAAGATTTTCGTTGGTTTGAAAGTGCTGCCCTCCTAGCCACGGCTTCAGTTCAGGGAAAAGGTGAAAGTCGCTGGGTGTCAGGTCAGGAATGTAAGGCGGATGATCGAAAATGTTCCATTGAAATTGTTCAAGGAGCCGATGGGTTGTGTCAGCAGTGTGTGGACGAGCGTTGTCATGGATCAACACAATTCTTGAAGTCAGCACTCCTCTTCGTTTGTTTTGAATGACTCCGCAAACGTCGTAGGGTATGAAAATACCGTATATTAAAGATATTTATATGGCAAATAAAATGTATATCTTGAATTTTCTGGGAATATCCTCTAAAGATCCCATTATTCTGGGTGAATTTTGCCGAATTTTGTGTGACCTGTAAACCATAAGAGATAGAGAAAAATTTACCATACAAAAAATGTAGATCACGTTAAAACACACAATTTATGTCATAGACAATTTTTTCTTGGAATTGACTATTTCTGAGATATTCCGTGTTATTTGTTTCAGTTTTGAAGTACTTACTCTTCTCACACGGAAAGTTGTAAATTCCTGGCCGTGCATAGAAACGTATTTCAACCACGTGTCAACCAGCTTTTAAAAGATTTGACTATCACTTTAGTCCAGTGTATCTCTTATTTTCCTTTTACTTACAGGGAAGAAAATAATTAAGACAATTTCTGCTAATGTTTATCTTGATTTTCATAAAGTAGATAGAAGAATAGGCTATGTAACAATATTTTGTTACAGCGATGTAGAGAAAGTCATTTGAATATAACACATCAGATTTTTAAGTATTTTATTGGATAAAACTCTTCTGCGTAATTAGAGATTATTATCAATGAATGTTTAATGTGAGCATTACACCAATACACTTTTTCACAGAGGATCATAAACGACCTTTATACATAATAACATATATGAAACACAATTACACTATTTGTCTATTTGATTTAATATATACTAGCATATATACCTGCACATAAAGGTAGCATAAATATGAAACTAATGACTTGAAGTATTCCGAAAATACTGCTCAATATCGTTTATCACAATGAGGCGCAATCAGTGACACATAATAACGTTTATAAATCAGTGTAATGTAAAGAGAACAAAATAAGAAGTTAAACAACTTTATGTCATCATCTTACTTTATTTATTTCTGTGTTCCAAAGACGTCAAAGCACACATTGCACAAACTGTAATATGAGAATAAGAGAAACTCTAAAGATATTAAGTGTTAACTTATGTATCTTATATCTTTCTTGATGTTCTTAATATTATATTTATTATCAAATTATAAATATAAAGAATTATTTCTGAAAATTCCTGTGAATTTGTGATTTGAATGAACTTGATTTACAGCATTTGCTGTTAGGTCACTAGTTATGTTTTAATTGCAATGTTCTGTTCTCAGCTGTTAATTGAACAGAACGTCAGGCAGACATCAGTGCAGCAAAGAGCTGTTTGAGAAAGCACGTACAGAGAAGATTCATTCAGAATGCATCATCCCCGAAAATCCACAGAACTGGAGCTCGCTAAGAACTATTTACTGATACATGTAGAGAAATGTGATGTGGCCAGTGATAAAACCAGATTAGAGCTCAAATTTAAATATTAGAAATATATTTTCGATAGATGAATAGCTATATTTTTATGCTTCCATTAGTATGTTGTAAAATTAAAGTTGGAATGCTCTAAGAGTTTTAACAATTAGTTGTGTTTTAAAGCTTTCTCCTCAGTGAATTAAATTGATTTCTTTGTATTCATTTTATTATAAATAGTTGAACAATAGTTGAACAATAAACCATATTACGTTTTATATTCTTTGTACTTGAATGAGTAATATCTACTGATAAAGCAACAGATTTTTCATTATGTAGAACAAAAGCAAACTATGTTATACTTCGATTCTTTTCACAGTCAGTTATACAAAATTCCAAAATTATTGCATATTTAACAAGTTTTATTTTTCTACATAGTGCATGTAATTGGAGAAGAAATTGCATTCCGCTCAAAAATTCGATACCAAGATTTCACCAAGAATGTATTTCTGAGTGCCCCTGTGTCTGTGAATACGATAATTAAAAAACGAAAAGTCGGTAAAATACCAAACTTGGTATTTAAGTTAAGTATCTTACAAGGATGCGACACGAAGATTTTGAGGAAAATTCTCCCACCCCAAACTACGCTTTACCTAGAAACAATTTCGAAAATTTTGATTTTCTCAAAAATTGTTTTCAAAAGATTTTGATTAAGACACCGTGCATTAAAGATATTCAAATGACAATTAGAAATATATATTGAATTTTCTGGGAATAGACTCTGAAGACCTCTTTATTCAGGATGACTTTTGCATAACTGGCAAACCGTTAGAGATAGACAAAAGCTTATTATACAAAAATGTAGATATCGTCAAAACACAATTTATGTCACAAACATGTTTTTTTCGTGGTGCTCACCATTTTCGAGATATTCCTTGTTATTGATGTGAATTTTAAAACACAAGCTTTTCTCATGCGCGAATTTTAAAAACCTGACTATGCAAAGATACGGATTTCAATCACATGATAACCAGCTTTTAAAACATTTGACTATCACTTTAGCCCCTTAGTTCCCTTCTTCTTACAAGGAAGAAGTAATTAGACTACTTCTATTAATGTTTATCTCGATTAGTATATATAATGTTTTACAGAGATGTAGAGAATGTCATGTGAGTGGAACACATCTGATTTTTTGCTTAGAGAACTTCTTATATTCGAGCAAAATATTTTAATATATTTACAGTGAACAAAATTTTTCTATTCTTCATTAGTGCACATTATTATAACTTTATTTGCTATATATATATTTCAGATTATATTTAAACTGAAGAAATAATAATAATAATAATAATAATAATAATAATAATAATAACGTATCCACCTTTGCTGTTGGTTTTAACTCCTATTGTTTTTCCAAAATCCATGAATAACAACTAAACTGCAAATATAAGATACATGTATTTTATACTTAAAGCTCATTGTTTCCTAGATAATATGCTTGTGTTTCTGAGACTGTAAATCCCTCTCTTCCTTTTCAAAAAGAAATAAGAATACTTATTTACAAATCTATTTCCAAACTCTGATCCTTGTAAAGTCTAACTTCCATAAAATATTTTGTTTCATAAAAATGAGAATGCAGAATTAAGATTGGGAGTCCTCATATTGGGGCACAGCACCGCATGTAGGCCCTTAGGGTTCTTGGCATCTTACGTGATATTAGGGAGCAAGGGATGAAGGAAGGTCGACCGGATACGGATAACGGCGTCCCCCCGTAAAGAGAACCGAGCCCGAAGGTGGTCCCGATCGAGCTACGTGTATCTCGAGCAAGTCACCAGCCAGCCGCAACCCTCTGAACACCTTCGCCTCGTCCTTCAACCTTGAAATGATGGTAACAGCAAATGGTGAACAGGAAAATTCGGCGCATGCATTGATCCTTCCCAATATTGCCTGGTAATCCGCAGATAGCCCCAGAAAAAAGAACAAAAAAAAAAAAACCAAAAAAAAAAAAAAAAACCATGAATTAGGAGGACCGGACATGGGATTCGAGTCCATGAACCCCCGAACGCGAATCGCGCGCATTCCCGTGGCGGTGAATGAAAAATCTGATGTGTTCCATTCACATCAATTTCTCTACATCTCGGTAACACATTACTGTTAAAAAGCTTATATTTCCTTCTTACTAATCGAGAATACCATAAGCAGAAATTCTGTTATTACGAGTACTTGGTTTCTTTTATGTAGAAGGGAAATAAATTCAGCTATAGCGATAATCACATCTTTTAAAAAGCTGTAACGCCAGGAGTTTACAACTTTCCGTGTGAGTAAAGTTTGTCTTTTAAATCTGAAAACAATAACAAGGAATATCTCAGAAATTGTCAATTGCACGAAAAAAAGGTAGGTATATGACAAATTGTATGTTTTAACGTTCTGCTTTTTTTTTTTTTGTGTAGAAAGTTTCTGTGTATCTCTTATGGTTTACCAGTCACGCAAAATTCGGTAAAATTCATTCAGAATAAAGAGGTCTTTAGAAGTTATTCCCAGAAATTTCAAGATATACATTTTATTTCCCATATAAATAACTTTAATATAGGGTACTTTAATCAAAATCGTTAGAGCTATTTTTGAGAAAATCAAAATTTCAAACATTTTTTTTCTATGTAAAGGGTAGTTTGGGATGGGAGGATTTTTCTGAAAATCTTCGTGTTACATCCCTGGAACATATGTAATTTAAATATCAAGTTTGGTATTTTACAGAATGTGCGTGTTCACAGACACACGGACACACACACACACACGGGCCTTCTTCCAAAAATGTTTTTTTTTTTGGATTCAGGGGTTCCTAAAACATGTATTTCCGGTGAAATCTCGGTATCGAATATTTGGGTGGAATGCAATACCTTCTCTATACCTACACTATTTACATAGTACATATAGAGAAAATAAAAATTAGACCCATGAGTGATTTTGTTCTGGCTCCCAGATATATGTGCACCTACAGAGACAGAAAAATAACCCTAGTCATTTGCTAAGAACTGTTCTTTGCCCCTTCTTAGGGGGACAACGCACTCAGAAACGGTAACAAGTAACATTTTTTTGTTTTAGACACTGATAAAATCTCTATTATTTCTAGCTTCAGAAAATGCATACTTTTGGGAGTTAAGAGAATTTTAATCAATTTAAACATAATTTAAATGCTAGTCTGCATTTCTTTGAAGCTGTTATGCAATGTTCCTCTTCAGAACACTTGAATCTTTAAATTCATTTTTCTCAAAACATCATTTTTGGATACTTGTGTACCCTTTTCTCAGAAACTACGAGAGCTGGAAAGCTGAAATTTTCAGCACATATGTACAACACATAGTTGAAATTTCTGAACCACAGTCGTGATGTTATAGTATATATGGGTCATGTTACGAAAGCAATAAGATACATTTTTGAATTTGCAAATATATTTCTATTTTAATTTCTATTGAAATTATATTATGGCTAAATAATTGAGTTTCAGAAGATGGCTGATTATACTAAGAACAGTATGCAAAAGTGAGATTACGTATTGCACGTAGTATGAGAGAAAAAGGTACATGAAGTCACATGTTTTAACGCTAAGTTTTATTGTTGTTTTTTTTTTGTTGAATGAAATACATTTTATAAAAATGACCAAATTGCAAACAAACACTTGAAATAATTTTCATGATTTGTAAAATAATTCATACAAATTCTGAAAAACAATTGACTACTTTAAGAGCAGTGGCATTTCAACTCACTCAAGGTGCAATTTCCATATGCTGAGAAGATTTCAGAGCCGGAAATATGCTGTTAGCGTAAGGCTAGATCTGCTGGCTATCTGACGGGGTGAGCCCAGATTATCCTGTGTCTGCAGATTTATTCGGCCTTTAGTTTAAATGCATGACGTCATTATTGTGTCAAAGAGGAATTTAACGTTGGACTGTATGTATTGCCAACTTCGCAAATATGGTGATGAACAGAGCGGTGCTGAATTTTCACCAGGACATTCTGCATGTTCTTGGCACGCGAGATGTAAGTGACCATCGACCACAGAATTTGTGTTTTCTTGATTTATTCTCCTGTAAAGAGTATTAAAAAGCCTAATAATGTGTACTCTGTTCTTATTTGGCATTATAAACTATACCTACTGTAAATCAAAACGTTAAGGCGCCGTAAAAAATATAGTGTAGGGCAGTACGTTACACTATGCTATTATTATTATTATTATTATTATTATTATTATTATTATTGATAGCAGTGGAAAGCATACAATTTGTGTCAAACTTATTTTTTGTGGAGTTAACCATTTCTGAGAAATTCCTTGTAATTGGCTTCAACTTTGAGATACCCTATTCTCGAATTGGAACACGTTATTCGCCTTTCTTTCCCCTGGATAAGGAAAGAATAGCCATCACATAGTGACGAGCGCTTAAAAGATTTAGCTATCGCTGAAGTCCACTGTATTCCCAACTTCCATGGTATGTTCAAAGAAATATGCAATAACAAGATTTGTAGAAATGTTTTATCTCGATTAACTGAAAAGAGATAAAAAACTCTAGTGTGCTCAGTTCACATGGCTTTCTCTACAGCTCTGTCAAAAATTATTGTTAATAAACTTATTCTTCTATCTAGTTCATACTAATCGAGATAAACAACAACAGAAATGGTCTTATTACTTAGCTCCTTTAACTAGTAAGGAAATAATGAAATGCACTAGGCTAAACAGATAGTCAAATGTTTTACAACGTGGCTGCTATGGGATTGGAATCCCTTTCTTTGCGTGGCTAGGAGAGGCTATTTCCAGAAAATTGAAGACATACATTTTATTTGTCAAGTAAATATCTTAAATATAAGAGATTTTAATCAGAATGCTAGATTATTTTTGAGAAAATAACAATTTTCGACATTTTTTTCCATGTAAAGGTAGCCGGGGTGGGGAGATTTTCTTGAAAACCTTCGTGTTGCATCCTTGGATGATGATGGAAGTTAAATATCCACTTTGGTATTTAACGGGCCTTTCGTTTTTGAGCTACGCTGCCCATTGGCACACACAGACACGCGGACAGTTCTCTAATTTTTTTTTTTTATTCAGGGGGTGCCCAAAAGATGTTTTTCGGGTGAAATCTTGGTATCGAATTTAAATGCAATACCTTCTCTATATACTAGATATGTACATAGTAGGTGCAGAGAAAGTAATAAACTGTATAAGAACAGGGACAATTTAATTGTTTTTTTTTTTTCACACAAACCGTGTGTAGGTCAGGAGTTAAATAGTAGACTCAGACTGAAATATCCGATGCTGTATCCAGAATTTAAAACACATAGCTCCCGGTATCCAGGGGGTTCCTCTAACCACTGAGCTACCTTGGCAACATACCGGCGCAGCACAAAATTTCTCAACTGACTTCCGGTAAACCACAAGGTGTTCTCAAATTATTTTGAGACGACAATCCCAATGGTGACTTACAATGTCGAGGCATTTAAAGTCACGGGCTTCATTGTTTAGCCAACAATTGTGGTCAATTAGTGTTAATTTAATTGTACAGGTGTTGGATAGGTAGAGTCAGACAAACAAATCATAGCCAGGACTTGAACTACGAAACCTTATAAGAACAGTTTGTTGAAGAATGGGTAGAGAAATGAATGCGAATTGGCACACCAGGTTTTTAAATTATAATTACCAACAGAAAAAAAGATTGTGAATAAATAGAGCTACAATGGAGGAAAACCATTGCATGCAAGCGAACAGGGAGGTAAAACACTTCTAATTAGCGCAACACGCAACGGATGAGGAAAACCAACAAAAACATCAGTTGCAAAGACAAGAAAAAGCAGGAAAGAGTGGAATGTATTTTCCCTACAGGTAAACTGGATACAGCATTCTTCTTGGATGATCGTGAGACCTTGAGAAAAATGCAGTGTGATATTGTGTCGCAAGTTAGTGGTAGCGATCTGCGTTTGCATCATTTCCCTCCAGACCTACTAGCCTTGGAAAGCATAACCAACACAGTTTCGTTCACCTATTTGCAGGTCACTCAACTCTAAATGCACACCTCCCAAACATGTTGGAATTGAGAGGTGTAGATAAGTGCACACTATGACCTCGTTCATTTCTGAAATACAATCATTTGTCGTGCATTAATACTTGCAGTTTGTTGCTTAGTGTGAAATTAATCTGTCAAGTTACTTGTATCCTTCAGGAGGTATACTGTTATTCTTTGCATAATCATACCCTGAAGGATTGAAACTTGTAAAACTAATTTCACCAATACTTTCACCAATAACTGTCTGTTTGCACTGGACGATAATTATTATTACTTTTTTCTACACGTACTATGTACATACTGTATAGAGAAGGTATTACACTCCACCCAAAAAGTCGATACCGAGATTTCACCGGAAATATATGTTTTAGTCCCCTCTATCAAAAAAAAAAGAAAATCAGAAAAAGGTTCGTGTGTGTCCGTGTGTCCGTGTCTGGCAATAACCTCTGAAAACATCTTTATTCTGGATGAATTTTAGGGAATTTTGCATAACTGGTAAACCATAAGAGATAGACAAAAAGATACTGAATGGAAAATGTAGAGCTCGTTAAAACACACAATTTATGTTATATCCATTTATTTTCGTGGAGTTGATCGTTTTGAGATATACCTTATTATTGGTTTCAGCTATAAAATAATTATACTTTTTTCATACGGGAATTTGCCAACTCCTGTCCATACAAACAAAGGAACTTCAGTCACATAGCAACCAGCTTTAGACTAATACTTTAACCTGTGGTACTACCTTATTTTCCCTACTACGTGGAAGCAAGTAATAAGACGATTTCTGCTAATTGTTTCTCGATTAGCATGAAGTAAATAGAAGAATAAGCTTTTTAGCTTCCTCTGGAGATGTAGAGAAAATCATGTGAGTGCAACACAATAGATTTTTTTGCGCGCGCGTGTGTGTGTGTGTGTGTGTGTGTGTGTGTGTGTGTGTGTGAGTGTAATACAAGCCTAGAGGCTAGAAACTTGGAAAACTAGATTTCATCAATTGTGAATGTTCCTGAGGGCAGTATGAGTAACTAACAGCAACTAAATTCACTGGCTGGATTTGGTAAGTGCTTCATTTTGAAATCCTCTTTAGACTTGTGACTAGAGCTCGGTAATGGGTTCCGAAGCGCACGCAGTTACGAGCATGCAGAGGTATAAAGAGGATAGTAGGGAGTGATTCTTAGCGTAAACACCCACACGTTGAGGTTTAATCTGTTCCAAAAGTAGCTCAATACATGTACTGATATTACATGCATCGTTCTAGTTCATAAAGTAACACAATAACACAATTATTTGATAATATACTTAGTAATTAAAAACGCCTTGTAGTTTTACAAATAAAAGCACAAAGCTTGATACAAAAAATCTAATGTACTACACTCACATGACTTTCTCTAGCTGCTCTACAAACTTCTTACAAAAGATTATCCTTCTTTCTAGACAATGCTAATCGAGATAGGCAGTAACAGAATGTTCGTATTACTTGGTTCCTTATAAGTAGGAGGGAACTAAACAAATGCACTATGCTAAAGTGATAGTCAAATGTCTTTTTTAAAAGCTATAGTTAGGCGATTGTCACTGTAAATCTCTTCTTTTCTTGGCAAAGAGTAGAACAAAAGAAAGACGGACACTTCCTGTCTGAGAAAAGTATAAGTACTTTACTACTGAAACTAATAACAAGGAATACCTCGAAAACCGTAAATACCACGAAAAAAATGTATATGATATGAATTGTGTATTTTAACATGGTCTATATTTTGTGTGGTAAGTTTTTGTCTATCTCTTAAGGTTTACTAGCAATGCAAAATTCAGCAAAATCCATCCAGAATTAAACAGGTCTTTAGAAGTTATTCCCAGAAAATTCAAGATATGCATTTTATTTGCGATGGAAATCGCTGAAATATGTTTTATTTTAATCAAAGTCATTAGAGCTGTTTTAAAAAAAAAACAGAATTTTCGAAAAATTTACCATGTAAAGGGTAGTTAGGGGCTTCTTGAAAATCGTGTCGCATCCTTAGAAGATACCAAAGTTGAGTATTTAACCGTCTTTTCATTTTTGAGATATGGTGACCACAGACACACACACGGACCTTTCTCTGAAAATGCTTTTTTTTTGGTTTCCAGGGGTCCTAAAACATGTATTTCAAGTGAACAATCGGTATTGGATTTTTGGGTGCAATACAATACCTCCTCTATCCACTATGCATATTGTACATACGGGGCTAGAGAAAGTAAACATTCAGGTTAATAATAAGCAGAGCTTTGAAAGGCAATGAACATAAATCACCCAAACTCAATTAGAACTCATTGCAGTGAACTACAAAATATATCTTTCTGTACTCAAAGAAAAGTTCTTATCCTGTCACTCAATTATGTTTGACTCATCCACAAGTTTATTCAGTGTCGAACATTTGTATTTTCGACATTCTTCAATTTGCAGGGGCTGAAAGAGGTCAGGCAGTGAGCAATTCTAGATAATGCAACACGTTTCGAAACGGGACACTGCACGTCTACTCCATCACGTCATAGTTATACTCTGTATGCAATACTGTAATTTCATGATCCCGGACCGAGGTCTACTTATGACCAGGCGTAGCAATTTCTAAGTAGTAAGGCCAAGACAGAAGGAAATAAGGTTGAAATGCAACTGAACTGTAGGATTGTAACATAAGTCTCTTTATAACTTAGTTATTCACTTATCTGTTATAAATTTTACAATAAATTATTTTTATTTATGATTTTAATATTTTTAATTATATTATATTTTATTTTTTGTAGATTAATTACAATTTATTTCTATTTCTGAAGGGCAAAATTAATTACAAACATTGTTTATTCTGCTGTTTTTACAAGTTTTAGTACAACCTTTCTCTCGTCGCAACTGTTGCACACTGTGGACTCCAGTAGCAAAAATAATGCGCATGATGTGCAGCTGTTCCTTCTACAGTAGTCGACATCAACTGAAATGTCCAGAAAAGGAAACATCCTAGCAATGTGTTACTTCTGGTCATGGAAAGAGAACCGAATTATAATTGTTTCACATAACGACCAGCTTATAAAAATGTACTATCCCTTTAGTCTAGTGTATTCCTTTATTTCTTCTGCTTAGAAGGAAACAGGTAATAATACTATTTCTGCTAATGTTGATCTCGATTAGTATGTAGGCAGAAGAATAATCTTTTATAGGAATAGTTTGTTTACAGAAAAGGTAGGGAAAATCATGTGAATGGAACACATAAGATTTTTGACTTTCTCTACTGCATATAGCAAGTAGCGGAAGTATTGTTTTGCACCCAAAAATTCGATGCCAATATTTCACCAGAAGTATACGTTTTGATGACCCCGAAACCAAAGAAAAAGAAATGTTATAAAAATTCCCTTGTGTGTGTATGTGTGTGTGAGTGTCTGCGATTGTGCGTTTGTGTATGGTTGAGATCAGCGTCACTCAAAATCGAACATTTGGTTAGCATCCAAACTTGGTATTTAAGTTTAGCATCTCGGTATGTGATATGACACTTTAAAGACAATTTCTCCGCCTAAAATTACTTTTTATAAGGAAAACATCTCAAAAATTTGATTTCTGAAACATGGCCTAACAATTTCGTGTAAAATATCATAGGTATATTTAAGATATTTTCATTTTAGATAAAATGGAAATCTTAAATTTTGGGAATAGCTTCTGAAGTCCTCTTTATTCTGAATTAATTTTGCATAATACGTAAAAATAACACATTATGTTAAAAAGTAAATTTGATGTGCTCAATTCACATGACTTTCTCTACATCTCTGTAACAAATTATTCTTAATAAGCTTATTCTTCAATCTATTTAATGTTGCAGAAACGGTCTTATTACTTTGTTCCTTTATAAGTAGAAGGGAAATAAGAGAATACTTTAGGCTAAACCGACAGTGAAACATTTTAAAATGTGGTTGCTATGGGATTGAAATCCGTTTATTTGCGTGACCAGGAGTTAATAGGTTCCCCTATGAGAAAAGTAAGCATTCTAAACTGAAAGCAATAACATAGAATATTCTAAAGCGGACAGCTCCAAGAAAAAATGTATACGACATAAACTATGTTTTATCGTGAGCTAAATTTTTTGTGTAATAAGTTTTTGTCTATCTGTTGCAGTTTATCAGTTTTGCAAAATTCACTCAAAATAAACATGTCTTCAGAGGCTATTCCCAGAAATTTTAAGATATACATTTTAATTGTCATGTAAATATCTTAAATATAAGAGATTGTAATCAAAATCGTTAGAACCATTTTTGACAAAATGACAATTTTCGAAATTTCTTCCACGAAAAGGGTAGTTGGGGGTTCTTGAAAATCTTCGTGTCGCATCCTTGGAAGATACCAAACTGAAATATCAAGTTTAGTATTTAACGGTCTATGCTGTCCACAGACACACACACACACACACACACACACACACACACACATATACACAGCGACCTTTGTCTGAAAATGTTTTTTTTTTAGATTCAGGGGGAGCCAAAACATGTATTTCCGGTAAAATCTCGGTATCGAATTTTTGGGTAAATTTAATACATTTTCTAAACAATATGTACATAGTACGTGTAGAGAATTTTTTTTTCCTCAAATGGTAAACCATTATTATTTTTCTTTTCTCTAGTCCATGCAAAGAGAATAATCCGCTTTTAAAAGATTTTAGTATCGCTTGAAGCCCACCGGAAAGCGGCTTTAATTCAATACTTCTGTGTGTGTGTGTGTGTGTGTGTGTGTGTGTGTGTGTGTGTGTGTGTGTGTGTGCACGCGCGCGCACGTGTGTTGACCATGATGATTTTATAGACGAATTGAGTTTTAAGAAATTAGCAGCTTTAAGGGCAATTTTGTATTAATAAGGAAAGAAAGAAAGAAATGTAACCGAACCCCGTATATGCAACATACTTTATTACATAGCAGCTAGTAGTGATTTCATCTGTGAATATATTTTTATTTTCAATTATTACTTTACAAACTGTAGGTACTTAATGCTCTCAATGACATAGAACATTTTACATTTTAAAGTTAACATGTCACACTATTAATTCGAATAATTAATGCCCTTCTTAAAAGAAAATCTGATCTGCTCCATTCAAATAACATTCTCTACATTTTTGCAACAAATTATTGTTAAACAACCTATGCTTCTATTTACCTCATGCTAATCGAGAAAAAATTAGCAGAAATAGTCTTATTACTTGCTTCCTTGTAAGTAGAAAAGAAATAAGGGAGTAACCATAGGTTAAAGTGATAATCAAAAGCTGGTTGCTATGTGACTGAAGTTCTTTTGTTTGCATGGACAGGAGTTGATAAATTCCTGTATGAGAAAAGTATGTTTTTTAAAGCTGAAACCAAACATAAAGAATATCTCAAATACTATCAACTCCACGAAAAAATGTATATAACATAAATTGTGTGTTTTAACGTGCTCAATATTTTTGTGTAGTAAGTTTTTGTCCATCCCTCACGGTTTAGCAGTTATGCAAAATTCCGTAAAATACATCCAGAGTAACGTAGTCTTCAGAAGCTATTCCCAGAAAATTCATTTGTCAGGTAATAATCTTTAATATACGGTATTTTAATGAAAATCGTTACTGCCATTTTTGAGAAAATAAAACTTTTCGAAACAAGTTCCATGTAAAGGATAGTTGGGGGTTGAAAATCTTCGTATCTCATCCTTGGAAGATACTGAACTTAAATACCAAGTTTGATATTTAACGGACTTTTCGTTTTAGAGCTATGCTGTCCACAGACAGGTGCACAGACACACCCACTCACCCCCACCCACACATACATACAGACTCACACATGGACATTTTTCTAAAAATGCTTTTTTGGATTCAGGGGTCCTAAATCTTGGTATCGAATTTTTGTGTCCATTACAATATCTTCTCTATACGCTATGCATATAGTACGTATAGAGAAAGTAAAAAAAGGAACTGGAATGAAAAATTCCCGCGTGAGAAAAAATCTACGTACCTACTTTTAAATTGAAACCAATAATAAGGAGTGTCTCGGAAATGGATACTTCCACGAAAAAGCGATATGCCATAAATGTTCTGTTTTATCGAGATCAAAATTTTATGTAGTAAGTTTTGTCTATCTTATACGGTTTACTATTTATGGAAATCATTAGAATAAAGAGATTTTCAGAGGCTATTCCCAAAAAATTCAAGATATACCTACATTTAATTTGTCATATAAAATCTTTAATAAAACGAATCGTTAGTGTCATTTTTAAGAAAATCAATTTTTTCGCAAATTTTTGCAGGTAAAGGGTATTTACGTTTCGCATCCTTGAAAAATACCAAATTGTATACCAAATATGGTATTTAACCGGCTTTTCGTTTTTTAATTATCGTATTTACAGACACACGAACATATGCGCACATATATGCATTCAGACACACATACAAACACACATACATAAACACACACGGTTCTATTTCTAAATCGTTTTTTCTGTTTTTGATTCACAGGACTCTAAAACATATATTTCCGGTGAAATCTCGGTATCGTATTTTTGGTTGGAGTGCAATACCTGCCTATGTACTATGTACTCAATAGAGAAAGCAAAACAGCATCGGTGGGGCTGATGCTGTTACTTGATTATTATTTTTTATTTCTACTTTCTCTAAGCACATATGTACAATGTATATAGTAGGTAAAGAAGATATAGTACTCCATTCAAAAACTCGATAACAGGAGTTCAGCAGAAATACAGGATGTTTTAGGGGAAAAAACCGTGTGTATGTGTGTCTGTGTGTGTGCGCGTGTGTGTGCGTGTGTGTGCACGTGTGTGTGCGCGTGTGTGTGCGCGTGTGTGTGTGTCCGTGGACAGCATAACTTAAAAAACGAAAGATCGGTCAAAAACCAAGGAATTTAAGTTTAATATCTTTCAAGGGCGTGACACGAAGATTTTCAGGACTATTCCCCCATCTCAAACTACATTTTATATGGAATATTTTTCGAAATTTTCGATTTTCTAAAAAAATGGCTGTATCAATTTGGATTAAAGTACCATATATTAAAGATGTTAACATGCCAAATAAAGTGTATACTGTGAATTTCTTGGGAATAGCCTCCGAAGTCCTCTTCATTGTGAGTGACTTTACATAACTGGTAAACTGTAAGCGATAAACAAAACCTGAGTTTTTATGTCACACACACACACACACACACACACACACTTTGTTTGTAAGGCTAACTATTTCAGGGATATTCCTTCTTATTGACTTCAATTTTAATATACTCAAACTTTTCACAAATGGGAAGCCATCATTCGTTTCACATCTCTATTGTTTTACACCAAGCCCCTACACCCCTAGCTGCGCAGACCAGATAAACTGTCGTAATTTGAACAAGTATGGTGGAGGGCCAGAGACTCCCTAGGTCGCTCGCAATACATTGTTTGTAATGGGAAAAGAGTGAAATTTAAATCAGCTATAATTACGTTATAAAGATACCTGAGTAGGAAATAATTACAACAACACGTTCTTTATGATCCTCAGCATCTTTGCACAGAGATTAGATCTTAAAAGTTCTGTTAGAGGTTTAATAAAATCACTTCATTGCCTGGATGGAATTTCATCCCGCAACTGAACAAAACAGAAGTACATATTATCATTGAACTTGAATATCGCATACCTGCATTTAAAGTGTTTTACGAAGTATGCATCACAGAGAGGATAATTCAGCTTTAATTCTGTTCGCTCAGCTTCTTCTCAGTGATTCCGTGTATACTTTCTCCTTTTTACTTTAATGCACAAAGTCGTCAACAAGAATTATAAAGAGAGCATGTTATGAGTGTCTCTGCAGTAAAGTGGTCAAAATACTGATTAAAAATGAAAAATATGCTGGGCTCGATTCTAGGATGATGAAACTATTCTTATTCCTCAACCTCAAGAGCCTGGAAATATGAATGCGATACTGAATGTGTGTTAAGTTAATCGAAAAGTACAATTTAAATGTACACCTCAAATATAAGCGTGCATTATAGGTCAAAGTGGTAATACGATGATATTATCTAAGGCGGCATTTAAATAAATAAAAACAAACAAATAAATAAAATGATTTAGCAGAAAAAAAAAAACATACGCGATACTAGATTTTCAGAGATAGTATGTACAGTATAAAATTAGGTAAGTACATTACAGTGAAATTAGGTACCTATATTCCGCTTCAGTAAATTATATTCAAGACGTTAAGTAAACATTCTCTATTAGTACTTGTGGTATATTTGAGTTAGATAGATAAAATAGGTATATTAATATGTGCACAGCAGCAGAGTATGGCCTGTGCTTCCTGAAAGTATTTATAAACAAATCTAAAATTAGAATCGATTATTACTTAACATTCTTCATGTTCTAACACTATTGCAAAATTCCTTTTTGCACCCTGTGGAGTGGTATTTCAATCTGAAATTTCAGATTTGAAAAATTAACTTAACTGAGATTTCGGATACTTTTTTTTTATTTAGGACAAATTGAATCTAATATTTTAACACTGCCTTCTTATGCTAATAAAACATATACAAAAAGTTATAGGAATGAAATTAGCGTTCTCTTTACCTTTGTCAGATGAGAAGGTAAACTAAATACTGAAGGAACTGTGTCAGGGTTTAGCATCATCTTGCCTTTATTCTCGTGCAAACAATTTTTCGCAAAATGCCTTGAGTACAGTCTGTGATATTTCGATGTCACAAATTTGTTACGTCTGGGAGCAGCTGACAACTTACTCAATAATTCTAGTTTATGTATTAGGAACCTAAAATAAGTTATCATTCACTTAGTGACCGAGGAAACCCACGAGAATAAATCGGAATGAATTTGAAACACAAATGCTACAATTTATTCTTATCGATGGAAAGTGATTTCGGAATCATTTTACCGGTGGTTGGTACAGTTATGGAGCATAGAAGTGCACAATGTTAATTATTAAACCGTAATACCCTTAAATCATGTTACTTTTAAAACCTTTTAAGCGTACTGAACGTACGGCAAAAAGCACGCTTGCCCTTCACCTGGCTATGCGCGAGAGGTTTCAATTAGCGACAGCACACCAGCGCCAGCGGTGAGTTTAGGTAATATAATTCCAAGGTCTTTGTTTTACTCCTGCCCATGGAAAGAGAAGCGATTGGATAGATTTGACTGTCGCTTTAGCCCGGTGCATTCTCTTATTTTATTTTTATGTATAAAAAGTGTGTAATAATACGATTTCTGTAATGTTTATCTTGATTAGCAATATCCGGATAAAAGAATAATCTTTTTAAGAACAGTTTGTAGAACAAATAGAGAAAGATATGTGAATGGAACACATCAGATTTTATTGGTGTTTAGAGTCCGTTCTGTGTACGTACGACAGTGTAGGCGCTGGACACTATTGATACTGAATTTAAATGATAATTAGAAAGGATATTGGGGAATAAAATGCGCCAGGTCTAAGTTAGGGTACCTCCCTGACATTTACTAGTTATGCGTATTGAGGAAAACCTGAAAATAACTTCTATCAGTGTAGGCAGTTCTGACGTTTCCTTGTGTCGGTGCTGTAGGTTGAACAATAGTTTTCCATGTCCAAGGTTTTGTGTGCGATTGTATAAGTGTAACTAAATGAGTAGACTAACTGGCATAAAAAAGAACCGTTAGTTTAAGCCATAGCGGAATCTACGTCCCTAATAATGATGGGCGAAATTGCTCGTTAATTAACCATTAGTTCCACTTCGTTAACATGTGATACATTTGTTAATTATTATTATTTTTGGATATCCCTTAGAAAGCATTTAGCATGACACATTAACTGTGCGAATTGCGAAAATTTAATCTAGGGGTGACAATTTGGAAGACTAGGTTTTGTTTTCATTTATTTAGTTCACCGTTACCATGGGTACACTTTTTTACTTTCTCTAACCTGCATATACAATGTACATGGTGGGTAGACAAAAAATATATGTTTTGGGGTCCCCTGAGTCCGAAAAGAGCATTTTTAGCCCGGTATATATAATGTCCATAGGTATAGATAAGGTATTGCATTCCACCCAAAAATTCGATACCGAGATTTCACCAGAAATACACGTTTTAGGGTCCACTGTATCCATAAAAGTATTTTCAGAAAAATGTCTGTGTATGCGTGTGTCCGGGTGTCTGTGTGTCACTGTGTCCACGTGCCTGTGAACACGATAACTGAAACACGAAAAGTAGGTAAAATAACAAACTTGGTATTTAAGTTTAGTATTTTCCAAGAATGCGGCAAGAAAATTTTCAAGAAAATCCCTCACCACCTACCCTTTACATGTAAAACTTTTCGAAAATTTTGATTTTCTCAAAAATGGCTCTAACGATGTTGATTAAAATGCCGTTTATTAAAGATATTTATATGGCAAATAAAATGTATCTCTTGAATTTTCTGGGAATAGCCATTGAAGACCACTTTATTCTGAATGAATTTTGCTGAATTTTAGGTAGCTGGTAAACAGTAAGATATAGAAAAAAAACTTACGTCACAAAAAATGCAGATCACGTTAAAGCACACAATTTAGGTCATATACATTATTTTCGTTGAATTGAGCATTTCTGAGATATTCCTTGTTATTTGTTTCAGAAGCAAAATACTTAAATTTTTCTCACACGGAAAGTTGTAAACTCCTGGCCCTGCATAGAAACGGATTTCATCCACATGGCAACCAGCTTTTTAAAGATTTGATTATCGTTTTAGCCTAGTGTATTTCCTTATTTACAAGAAACCAAGTAATAAGATCGTTTTTGCGAATGTTTATTTCGATAAAGTAGATAAAAAAATAAGTTTTTAACAATAATTTTTACAGTGATGTAGAGAAAGTTATGTGAATAGAATACATAAGATTTTTTAATAAAATATCGGTAATTTTATTCCTATTTCTAAAAGAATTTCTAAGTTACCACTCATGACTCTATCACCAAATGATAAAATACAGCTGATTAAATGCTATTATGAAAGCAAGAGGAGTTTTTCTCGAGGTCTGAGAAAAGTTGGACCTCTTAACATTTAAGAGCAGACCCATGTTCCAGTCGTAATTATGGGGATCATTAGCAGACACTTTCCAACAAAATGGCTGCCGCGATCTCCAGGACTGCCTTAAATCCTGAGTTATCCTGACACTTCCGAAAACCCGACAGCAACTGAAAGATGCTATCTCGCAAGAAATTGCTAATATTCCAAAAATCATCTGCAAAATTCGGTACATGGAGTTGCAGAGTAATGATGTACGTTTAACAAGAGAACGGAGGTCATGTTTTCATGTTTTATAAAACCCCACTGATTGCCCAGTATGCGAATTAATTTTGTTCCTTTTTCCTATCTCAAATATTGTAATATTTATAAGAGTTTAAAATTTGAAGTGGTTTTTGAAAGAACCTACTTATATGAGTATTTTGGTAGACATGTTAATACATTCATTAGTTTTCCTGATCGGTGTCATAAAGAGAGGAGAAAATAAAATAGAAGTTTTGTGCACCAAAATACTCTCTTCAACTTAAATGTTAAGAAATTAATACAATATTTTTTTAAACTTTGTATAGCAATTCTTGATGAAAGGGGAGGATAAACTGTCCTATTTTGATTTTGGTCACGTCATAATAAAATTTAAAAGATTATTTTATCTTTTAATATACATATAAGAATGCTTTTTACCATTTGCGGTTTATAAGGGGATTGGGTTTATCAGTTTGCTTTTTGCGTATAGGCCCTAGTGTGCGAACGCTGAAGCCTATCCTGAAGACATTAAGTGCAGTGCTTAGTGAAACAAGGGAGCCTCGAGATCTCCAATACCGCGGCCTACAAGCCCATATAACTGCTGCGTATCATAAAACGAGCAGATATACTATTCATTCTTTTATATGTGCAACATCTTCACACAACAACACGTTCATTACGAAGTTTGTATATGGATTTTCACACAAGAAAATCTTAGAGACATTCTTCAGAATGACTTCACTCAGCATAAACAGCTAGCTGTAGAATAACATTTTCTCCTGTCCCTTTCTGGTGCCCACCTTTTTACTTTCTCTTCACGTACTATGTACATAGTGTATAGAAAAGCACTTCACTCCACCAAAAATTCGATACCGAGATTTCAGCGGAAATATGTGTTTTAGAGTTCTCTGTATCCAAAAAACGTATTTTCAGGAAAAGGTCCGTGTGTGTGTACGTGTTCCGTATGTCAGTGTGTCCGTGAGTCTGTGAACACGATAACTCAAAAACGAAAAGTCAGTAAAATACCAAACTTGGTATTTAAGTTAAGCATCTTCCAGAGATGCAAGACGAAGATTTTTAGAAAAATCCTCCCCCTCAAACTACCTTTACATGGAACTTTTTTCTAAAATTTTGATTTTCTAAAAAATAGCTCTAACGATTTTGATTAAAACATCGTATATTAAAGATATTTATCGGAAAAACAAAATATATAATTTGAATTTTCTGGGAATAGTCTCTGAAGACTACTTTATTCTGGGTGAATTTTACGGAATTTTGCATAATTGCTAAACAGTAAGAGATGGATAAAAACTTACCACACAACAAATGTAGAGCACTTTAAAACACACAATTTATGTTATATACATTTTTTTCGTTGAGATGATTGTTTTTGAGATATTCTTTGTTTTTGATTTCAACTATGGAAAACTTAACTTTTCTCATACAAGAATTTATCAACTCCTGTCCATACCTACAAAGGAACTTCAGTCACATAGCAAGTAGCTTTCGACTATCACTTTAACCTATACACCTCATTTCCCTTCTACTTTCAAGGAAGCAGGTAATAAGACTAATTTTTTCTCCATCGGCATGAAGTAAATGAAAGCATAAGCTTTTTAATAATATTTTTTGCAGAGATGTAGAGAAAGTCATGGGAATGGAAGACATCAGATTTTTATATACTTGCTTTTTGATTCAGGAAATTCCAAAACAAGTATGTCCAAAGAAATTTCGATATCTAACTTATCAATGGAATATATAACCTCGTTTTCTTTATATAGCTAAGATGTATAGAACTAATGACTGTTAATAAAATATTTATTTCACAGAGACGAGTTTTATACAAGAAAACATTTGAAGTTGTATTTTACAATAATAGACTCACACGTTTATGTGATAGAAATGACTTCTACTTCGAATAAAAGAAGCGAAGAATGAACAAAATATTTTTTCCAATAATAATGATTATGAATATGAAATGCAATGCGAATTTATGAAGCTCCCATTTTCATGAAGTTATAGAATTTCATGGTAAAAATTGACGAGTTTACTCTTAAAGTTTACTTTCGGCCGCCTCTGTGATGTGGAGTGAACGTGACTGCATCACATTTAATGATTCGAAGCTCATTGGGCTGTGTTACCTTTAACCTGAGAAACTGAATGTCTGCTAACTTAAGCTCTTTGGACTACAGGCTCATTTGTGCATTATTTGACCCATTTCATGCATTCATCGTCCGATATGAACTACAAAGTTCTACGACGCATTGACAGAAGCTTCCCGCTGCTGTGAGGACTCATTCTACAAA
This sequence comes from Hymenopus coronatus, assembly GCA_030762935.1. Classification (NCBI taxonomy): domain Eukaryota; kingdom Metazoa; phylum Arthropoda; class Insecta; order Mantodea; family Hymenopodidae; genus Hymenopus; species Hymenopus coronatus. The sequence goes on along the minus strand of CM060886.1, from coordinate 22,061,506 downwards.
ATTACAAACACAACCGGCGAAACAACAAAATTCCCCAAGACGTGAAATAGGACTAACCACAATGGCGCAGTCAATACAATAAAATGACATGCAGTAAACATAAACGAAAATAATATACTAATAACCCTCCCTTGGTCCCGCCTTTTCCACTGGATCTTCCTCTCTCCTTTCACCCCCCCTCTCAATAAAGCTTAAACCTTAATACAAAAATCTGATGTGTTCCATTCACATGACTTTCTCTATATCTCTGTAAATTATTATTGTTAATAAGCTTATCTTTTATTTATTTCATGTTAATCGAGAAAAATTAGCAGAAATAGTCTTATTTCTTGCTTAATTGCAAGTAGAAGCGAAATAGGGGAGTACCATAGGTTAAAGTGAAAGCCAAAAGCTGGTTGCTATGTGACTGATGTTCCTTTGTTTGTATGGACAGGAGTTGACAAATTCCTGTATGAGAAAAGTATGTTTCTCAAAGCTGAAACCAAGAAAAAGAAATATCTCAAAAACGATCAACTCCACGAAAAAAATGTATATAACATAAATTGTGTGTTTTAACGTGCTCTACATTTTTTGTGGGTTAAGTTTTTTTCCATCTCTTACGGTTTAGTAGTTATGAAAAATTCATCCAGAATTAAGTAGTCTTCAGAGACTATTCCCAGAAAATTCAAAATGTACATTTTATTTGTCAGGTAAATAACTTTAATATACGATATTTTAATCAAACTTTTTAGAGCCATTTTTTAGAAAATCAAAATGTTCGAAAAAAATTCCATGTAAAGGGTAATTTAGGGAGGGGGGATTTTTCTCAAAATCTTCGTGTCGCATCCCTGGTAGATACTAAACTTAGATAACAAGTTTGGTACTTTACCGACTTTTCGTTTTTGAGTTATCGTGTTCACAGACACACGGACACACTGACACACGGACACACACACACACACACACATGGACCTTTTTCTGAAAATACTTTTTTTTGGATACAGGGGAAAAACATATATTTCCGGTGAAATCTCGGTATCGAATTTTTTGGTGGAGTGCAATACATTCTCTATACACTATGTACGTAGTGCGTATAGAGAAAGTAAAAAATGTTGGTGTTATCACAATAAAAAAAACTTAAGAGATAGAAAAAAACTTGTTACTCAAAAATTGTAGATCTCATTAAAACACACAATTTATATCATATACGGTTTTCTTGTAGAGTTGACTATTTTCGAGATATCCATTGTTATTGGTTTCAATTTTAAATAATTAACTTTCTCAAACAGGAACATGCAAAGCGAACCGAACCTCAAATGTATCTCTTAGCGATCAGCTTTTAATGGGTTTGACTCTCACTTTAGCCTAATACATTCTCTTATGTCCCTTCTACTTACAAAGAAGCAAGTAATAAGACTATTAAAAAAACAAAAAAACGTTACAACTTAAAAAATCTGATGTGTACCATTCACATGAATTTCTCCATATCCCTGCAACAAATAATTCTTAAAAAGCTTATACTTCTATTTACTTTATGATAATCAGATAAAAAAATTAGCAGAAAAAGTTTTATTTCTCGCATCCTTGTAAGTAGAAGCGAAATAAGGGACAACCGTAGGTTACAGTGATAGTCAAAAGCTGGTTGCTATGTCAATGAAGCTCCTTGGTTTATATGGATAGGAGTAGACAAGTTCCTGTGTGAGAAAAGTATACGTTTTTCATAGCAGAAACCAAAAATAAGGAATGTCACAAAAACGACGAACTACACGAAAAAAATGTATAAAACATAAATTGTGTGTTTTAATGAGCTCTACATTTTTTGTTTAGTAAGTTTTTGTCCATCTCTTACGGTTTAGCAGTTATTCAAAATTTAGTAAAATTCATCCAGAATAAACTACTCTTCAGAGGCTATTCCCAGAAAATTCAAGATATACATTTCATTTGTCAGGTAAATATGTTTAATATCCGAAATTTTAGTCAAATCGTTAGAGCAATTTTTGAGAAAATCAAAATTTTCGAAAAAAGTTCCATGTAAAGGGTAGTTGGGGGTGGGGGGATTTTTCTCAAAATCTTCGTGTCGCATCCCTGGAAGATACTAAACTTAAATACCAAGTTTGGTATTTTACCGACTTTTCGTTTATGAGTTATCGTGTTCACAGGCACACGGACACACGGACACACGGACACACACACACACACACACACACACACACACACACACACACACACACACACGGACCTTTTTGTGAAAATGCTTTTTTTAGGATATTGGGGACCCTAAAACATATATTTCCGGTGAAATATCGGTATCGAATTTTTGGTGGAGTGGAATACTTTCTCTATACACTATGTACATAGTACGTATGGAGAAAGTAAAAATAACCTTATCTTAGTTTACTCATCCTAACCTCATTCAAATATCAACTTTTTATTGCCAGATCAATTCAACGAATTTAAAATATATTTAAGATATAAAAAATGATCATCCACCAAAAAGCAAAATGGTTAACAGGAAATAAGAACAATTATGGCAGAAGTAACCAATTCGCTGTTTGTGCTCGTGCTTTGTAAACAAATTTTGGCGATCAGTAAAACAGCTTCAGGGAGTGAAGGAAATAGTAATTATAAGCATGATGAAACATGCAAGGATGCGCTGATAAATGCAGTGAAAGTGGATTACTGTTTACTGAGTTGAGAATCCTGTTTATTTATTGGTCAACTCACTTGAATCTTTCTATGTTTATCTTTCGAAATATTATATAATGGAGACTTGACCTTTTTCTCATGAATTGCAAGACCAATTTCAAGACACTTTTTTATAATTCATTTCACAGCAATGGGCTCGAGAGACTACAGAGTTATATTGTGTTGTATTATATTTAGTTTCGTATAAATATTCTCTGATACGGGATTAGAAACGTATCAAAAGAGTCGAGTTTGTCAATCAGTCCAGGATTAAATATGAGTTTAACAAAAATAAAAGTTTTTGAACAAATCTATAGGTACATATTTAATTCTGTGGTAGTTTCTAAAATAACTTTGATACATTATGATTGATACATAAGTTGCCAAATCCGAATGACTGGAAATACTATTAAAATATTAATACTGCTAAATCTTATGAATAATACGAGGGAAGAATACAATCATTTTGAAATGTTATGGTAATAATTTAAAGGTGAATATCAGAGTAAGCTACCTTCTATTTGAAAGAAGGAAGGTAAATAATGAGCTGATTTTGCACTGAAGTGGTATTGATCACTTTTACAACCTTAGTGCATAGTGTATAACAGACCATTACCACATTTATCTGAATTCATAGTTTATATCACTTAACCCAATGGGTTATATTTCGATTCTTTACGGTGTTTGAGTGCATACTTGGTTAATTCAAATCCATAAAACATTTAAAAAGTGTATTTTTTATTTCTTTGCATGAACTCACATAACTCGTCTTAATAGAATAATGTCATATACTCTGGAAATGGATTTTAAAATTCGATAAAAAACGCAGTTTGCTAACTATTCAAGTGATGCTGCAATATGCCATTGTTTGTCCAAACTGTGAACACAACCGTTGACTACAATATAATAATTTACTCGATTTTTTATTTAAAAATAAGGCAACTGGAATATATTAATTATTTTTTGTTTTTTTTTATACTAAGAAAAATACAGTTCCGGAGGCTTGTCGGGACTCCGGCGCTGTATTCCTATTTCCTCTTTTTTTTCCAATTTTCTATATTTCCTTAGTTCACCTATGGATATTCAACGTTTTCCTTTTACATATGCAGACATATACACATTTACAAACACAGAAACGCCCATGCCCAATGCGGAACTCAAACCCACGATCCCGTGCGCCACGAAGCACCAAAGTGAGGCACTTTAGCGAGCGCGGCTACGGAGACCGGCAACAAGTGTAGAAACTATTAAAAGTGTGATAAACAATTGGACAGGTGGAGTCAGACTGACAAATTCAGTGCCAGAGTCGGGATGTGAACCACGGATCTTCCGGTATATAGTTGGATGCTCTACCACTGAGATACCATAGCAAAATGCCGGAATAGCATTAAATTCCCCATTCGTCTTATTACACACTAAACTACACACGGCTGGTGTGAAAAAACAATTAAATTAACAATAATTGATCATGTACTCATGTTTCAACATCGAAATAGTAGGTCTAGTAATGAACTCAATGTAATGATAAATAATGAATTTATTGAGCAATTGGAATGTATCAAGTTTTGGGGAATAATTTTGGATGAAAATGTGATATTTAAGTTGCATATTCACCATATTTGCAAGAAAATTAGCACCTATTTATATCTACTAAGAAATTTATCAAAATATCTCAATTCTGATTATTTGAACATGGTGTATTATGGTCTAATTCATCCACATCTGCAATACGGAATACAGGTCTGGGGTAACTCAAGCATCACAAAAGTAAATAGAGTATTGGTATTGCAGAAGAGATGCATAAGATGTATATTTAATATTCACACTAGAGAATCGTGTAGAGCTCACTGCTATATCATTGTATGTGTTTAAAGTCATCATGTTTGTAGTAAATAAAAATGCTGTACAAATAAAATATAATCACAAATATAGTACTAGAAATCTAAATAATTATTATAGAAGTAATGTTAACAAAAAGGCCACAGAGAAGGACCCCCTCATAATGGGTAACATTTTGTACAATAAGCTACCAAAAGAATTGAAAGGCAAACGTGGAAATACATTTCAAAAAGAGTTAAAAACATTTCTAATAAAAAAATGTCTGTATCAATAGATGAATTGTAAATATGTAATCATAGGTTTATGTTTATATTCTTCTCTTGACGAGGCTTGAAACTTGTAAGAGTCTATGAGCTAATAAAGATTATTATTATTATTATTATTATTATTATTATTATTATTATTATTATTATTATTATTATTATTATTATTATTATTATTATTATTATTATTATAGTTGGCTATACTATGAAGCCCAGGACTGTTGTAAGTACTTAACAACATTGTAAGTTGCCATGGGGTATTTCACGTTGTGGTTTACCGGGAGGCATGAGAGACAATTGGTGAATTTAATGCTTTGCAGGCAGGTTGCCATGGTAGTTCAGTGGTAGAGCAACCAACTAGAGATCGGGAGAACCGTGGTTCAAATCCCAGCTATGGCTTTGAATTGTCTGACTCTACCTATCCGACTCCTGTCCTTCGTACGACTTCTGTGAAAAACAATTAAATTATCTAAGAGGGTCATTTCAGAAGTCATGGCAGCTATCTTCTATATTCCGAATAACCGAATTTTCGGTTATTGCAATATATACATACGAAAACATGTACATAGTACGGGATGCCTGCACCATCACATAACGTCTGAGCCCATTGGTCGGTGTTAGTAGCCACATGCAAGCTTTAGTATCCTAGAAGCGGTGTTCCAAGATGGATGTCACTAAAGTTGGTATTCAGTGGTTTCGTTAACGTTGGTAAAGATGTGTGGAAGCCTCGGGGGATTATTTTGAAGGTCATTAGCTCGTAAGAGTGTTACGCGTACGTACGACATACGAATAAAACAACGATCACTATATACACATATGCAATGTCCCGTACTCATTGCCTTTTGAACCCAGACCCCAATTTAGTAGCAGCATTTCAGTGATTCTCAATTGTATATCCTGCAGCTTATTGACTGATACAAAATAGTTGCCATGAAGGCCCTCGTATAATAAACCAAGTTTTAAAATATTATTTAAATCGAGTTTTGGGCAAAAATTGAATCCTTTGACAAATCCAATCACAAAAGAATGGTTTCAATTTTCGAATGCCTATGTTTTATCAACCTTTTACTTAAAAATCTGATGTGTTCCATTCACATGACTTTCTCTAGACCTCTGCAACAAATTATTGTTAAAACGCTTATGCTTCTATTTACTGCATGCTAATAGAGAAAAAATTAGCAGAAATAGTCTTATTAGTTGCTTCCTTGTAAGTAGACGGGAAATAAGGGAGTATCATAGGTTAAAGTGATAGTCAAAAGCTGGTTGCTATGTGACTGAAGTTCCTTTGTTTGTATGGACAGGAGTTGACAAATTCCTTATGAGAAAAGTTTTTCGAAGCTGAAACTAAAAACAAGGATTATCTCAAAAACGATCGACTCTGCGAAAAATTGTATACAACATAAATTGTGTATTTTAATGTGCTCTGCGTTCTTTGTGTTGTAAGTTTCTGTCCATTTCTTATAGTTTAGCAGTTATACAAACAGTTATTCAGAAAAATGTATTCTTCAGAGGCTAATAACAAGGAATATCTAAAAAACGATCAACTCCACGAAAAAAATGTATATAACATAAATTGTGTGTTTTAATGTGCACTACATTCTTTGTGTGGTAAGTTTTTGTCTATCTCTTACGGTTTACCAGTCACAAAAAAGTTCGTAAAATTCATCCAGAATAAAGTAGATTCAGAGGCTATTCCCAGAAAATTCAAGATATACATATTATTTGTCAAGTATATATCTTTAATATATGGTATTTTAATCAAAATTGTTAGTCATTTTTTAGAAAATAAAAATTTTCGAAATTTTTTCCATATGACGGGTAGTTGGGGATGAGAGGATTTTCTTGAAAATGTTCGTGGTCTTGTAATGCACTCAAAAATTCGATACCCAGATTTCACCGGAAATACATGTTTTAAGACACCCTGAATACAAAAAAGACGTTTTTAGAAAAATGTCCGTCTGTCTGTCTGTGTTTATGTGTGTGTGTGTGTGTCTGTGGGCAGCATAGCTCAAAAAGAAAAGACTGTTAAATACCAAACTTGGTATTAAAATTCAATATCTTCCAAGGATGCGACACGAAGATTTTCAAGAAGATCCCCCCACCACAAACTATCCTTCACATGGAAAAAATTTCGAAAATTTTGATTTTATAAAAAATGTCTCTAACGATTTTGATTAAAATACCGTATATTAAGGATATATATCTGACAAATAATATGTATATTTTGAATTTTCTGGGAATATGCTCTGAGGACTCTTTATTCTGGATGAATGTTACGGAATTGTGTATAATTTCTAAACCGTAAGAGATAGAGAGAAGCTTACCTCACAAAATTTGTAGAGCACATTAAAACACACAAATTTATGTCATCTAAATTATTTTTTCGTGAAGTTGGTCGTTTTTTAAATATTCTTTGTTGTTGGTTTTAGCCCTGAAAAACTTATACTTTTCTCATACAGGAATTTGCCAATTCGTGACCATACAAACAAAGGAACTTCAGTCACATAGCAACCAGGTTTTGACTGTCACTTTAACTATGGTACTCCCTTATTTCTCTTCTATTTACAAGGAAGCAAATAACAAAACTATTTCTGCTAAAGTTTTGTTGGTTATCATGAAGTAAATAGAAACATAAGCTTTTTAACAATAATTTGTTGCTGAGATGTAAAGAAAGTCATGTGAATGGTACACATAAGATTTTTTATATTAATAATACATTATTTAGCTCATGATTATCTCAATTGGCATGAAGTAGAAAAGAATAATCTTTTATAAGAAGTTTGTTTGCAGGACAGATAGAAAAAGTCATATGAAAGAAACATTTCCGACTTTTTAATACCAGGTGGCCTAATTGCCCCGTATTTGACGTGTCGAGATATTAAGTTGTGAAAGCGTATTGAAAGCGTTGCAGAACTCAAGTTAAAACCCGCCGGCGGAGAACTGGCGAGAGCACTCACCAATTTACCCCACTTGCTTATCAACGGAGAAGATGAGCGGGTCGCGCTTATTGAGATTTGTAAGTGTTTGTTATATGTTTCGATCAAACTATAAATTACACCAAGATAAGTCATACCTAAGAAACAACTCGCAATTGATTGAAAATGCTAATCTATTTAATTGATCCATAAGTATGAAACGGCAACTTTTGACATGTATATTTTTAATGGAAAACAATTCTATATTACCTTGTCATTAGAAATTGTATATATGTTTTATGGTAATTTAAAACTCCTGTCTCATAAAACACATTTAAATATGCTATGCGGTGGCTTAAACTTCGAATTCCCATTCCCCTTTTGCTACAACGTTTTATTTTCTCTACATATTCTATGTAAATAGTACATAGAGAAGGTATTGTATAGCACTCGAAAATTTTATGTCGAGGTTTTACCGTAACACATATTTTATGGTCGTCTGAATCCAAAAAAAAAAAAAAAAAAAAAAGCTGTGTTTCATTCACATAACTTTCTCTAGCATTTCCATGTACAAACTATCTTACAAAATATTTTTCTTTTATCTACATGAAGATAAACTTTAACAGTTTTTGGCTTATTACTTGTAAGTAAAAGGGAAATCAGGGAACACATTAAACTAAAGCGATAGTCGAATCTTTTAAAAGCTGGTCGTTATGTGAAATAATTGAGATTGTTCGCTTTGCATGGTCCCGTTGGAGAAAAGTTAGTTTAAAATTGAAATCAATAACAATGAATATCTGGACAACTGTCATCTGTACAAGAAAAACTGACATAAATTATGTGCTTTAAGGAGATATACACTTTTTGTGCAGTAAGTTTTTTTTGTCTTTTTCGTTTAACCGTTATGCAAAGTTCATCCAGAGGCCTTCAGAATATTCAAAATGTACATTTTATTTGTGAAGTAAATATCCTTAATACGCAGTATTTTACTGAAAAATCTTCAGAGTCATTTTTCAGAAAACCAACATTTTCGAAAATTTTTCGGAGAAAATTATAGTATGTGGTGTGGGATTTTCTTGAAAACCCTCATGTCGCACCCTTGGAAAACACTAAACATAAATACCAAGTTTAGTATTTAACTGTCTTTCCGTTTTTGAGCTTTGCTGTCTACACTCACTCCCGATTAGACTCCGGAACTGTATTTTATAAAGAAAAAAAAAAAGCCAACAACATTGTCAGGGCTTGTTAGTGTTGAGGTGATAGTCAACAGAGGGACCAACAGTATTAGTTGGTAACCTCAAACCGTGTGATAAATGGCTGCATATCGCCGATAAACCCGGATTTGATCAACTAGCAGCGTTCTTGTCTCAGGAAGCAGAACCAGTTCTCTCTTTGCCTCAGTTCCGATGTTCTTTTTCAAGATCCAGTGGAGTGTTCCCGCTACCAACCAAATCACAGAGTTCTGTTAACGTGTACCTTGATTACCATGCAGAAGAATTGTGAAAATAATTTGATGCGAAATTGGTAGAGAAAGTCATGTAATTAGTCAGATTTTTTCATCTTATTCATGCACGGAGAACCAATTTTCACGCCATCACATAGCGACCAACTCTTAAAAGATTTGACTGTCGATTAAGCGTAATGTATTCCCATATTTCCCATGCACCTGAAGAAAATATGTACCAAAACCATTTAGAACAAAGATGGTTTTCAGGTTATTGCCAGATAATTCAGGATAATCATTTCATTTGGCGTGCATTTCTCAAACGCATGGTATTATATTGAAATTGTTGGAGCCATTTTTGAGAAAATAAAATAAGAATGAAAGTTATTCTATACAAAAGATAATATGGGACTGAGGGACATAGTCTTCTAGTCACATCCTTACAAAAAGCTAAACCTGAGTACCAAATTTGGTATTTAAGGGCTTTTGCTTTTAGTTATGCTATTCACAGGCATCAGATATACGCACACATACTTTTTTTTAAAATTGCTTTTTACTTTCTCTACTATGTATGTAGGGGAATAATATGATTCCACCCAAAAGAATTGATGTCGAGCTCTCACTGAAAATATGTTTTGAGGTCTTCTTAATAAAACAGCTATTTTTGGATAAAGGTCCGTGTGTCCATAAACAACAAAAACAGTATGTTAAAGACGAAACTACATAAATAACGAAGGTTTTTAAGAAAATCACTCCACAGCCCTCTTAGTACGCTTGTTGCCGAGAATCGAGCATCGTCTAGCACCAAAAGATGGTTGTTTCGCTTCGCAGAACTGTTTTTATTACCAAAAGACATGCACATAGCAATTTTCGCCAAATACTAGGAAGCTACAGAAAAGGACGAGTTTGTCATTTAACATGCTTTTGATACTTAGTACGATGTCTAATTGGGTTGAAATTAAATATTACATAATACATTTTTTCTCATCATTACAGTCTGTGAGTGTTTAACCTTACGTAATGATTACTCATAGACAACACTGCTCTTAATAAGTTCTTTCCTTTGGACGATGAACCGCCGTTTATCGTCTCAAGTGATATAAACATTGCATACTTTTTCGAAAATTTAGATTTTCTTAAAAATGGCTGTGACGATTTTTATTAAAATTCCATGTTTTATGATGATTTTATGACAAATTAAATGTACATCTAGAATTTGTTAGAAATAGCTTCCTCTTTATTCTGAATGACTTTTGCATACTGGTAAACAGTATTTATAAAAAAAATCTGATGTGTTCCATTCACATTATTTTTATTACATCTCTGCAACAAATTATTGCTAAAAAGCTTATGCTTCTATTTACTTCATGCTAATTGAGAAAAATTAGCAGAGATAGTCTTATTACTTGCCTCCTTGTAAGAAGAAGTGAAATAAGGGAGTACCATAGGTTAAAGGGATAGTCAAAAGCTGATTGCTATGTGACTGAAGTTCCTTCGTTTGTATGGACAGGAGTTGACAACTCTTAATAAGGAAAGTAAAGTTTTTTCAAAGGTGAAAACAAAAACAAGGAATATTTCAAAAACGATCAACTCCATGAAAAAACTGTATATAATATAAATTGTGTATTTTAATGTGCTCTACATTTTTTGTGCGATAAATTTGTGTTTATCTCTTTGTTTTTGGCTTAAGCTGTTATGCAAAGTGCCGTAAAATTCATCCAAAATAAAGTAGTTTTCAGAGACTATTCCCAGAAAACTCAAGATATACATTTTATTTGTCAGATAAATATCTTTAATATATCATATTTTAATCAAAATGGTTAGAACCATTTTTGAGAAAATCAAAATTTTCGAAAAAAGTTCCATGTAAAGTGTATTTGGGGGTGGGGAGATTTTCTTGAAAATCTTCGTGTCGCAACCTTGGAAGATACCAAACTTAAATACCACGTTTGGTATTCAACTGTCTTTTCGTTTTTGAGCTATGCTGTTTACACACACAGACACACACACATGGACCTTTTTCCAAAAATGCTTTTTTTTTTTTTTTTTTTTTTTTTTTGGTTCAGGGGGACCTAAAACATGTTTTTCCGGTGAAATCTCGGTGTCGAATTTTTGGATGGATTACAATACTTTCTCTATACACTATGAACATAGTAAGTATAAAGAAAGTAAAAATACATTTTTGTGATGCTAATCATTGGCGAAATATTACTTATATTTTATAAACGGGAAGTCGTTATTGGGTTTTATCTCTGTTGGTCAGGCAAGAAGAACGGAATTTCAATGTCATTGTTGGCTTATTGCATTCCCTTATTTACCTTGTACCTATCTATCCATGCTAATGCGTGGAGTTGACAGGAGAATAGGTTTTTGTAAGAGAGATTTGTTGTAGAATAATGAGAGAAAGGCATGTGAACCGGGAGTTTCAAAAATATATTTTCAGTGAATGGATAACTTAATTTTAAGACACTGCAACACTTTCTCCACTTAGGCAACAGGTAGGGAAGTATGAGGATAGTTTATTTTTCAACCTCCGATAGGCTATAAATAAAAAAAAAAGTTCATAGAAAACAATTATTTTATTACTAAAAGTTTTGTACACTTATAATTACTTTTGAGCATAATCACCGAAAAGATTGAGACATTTATCGCACCTGTACACAAGCTCTGCAATACCCGCTTCAAAAAATGTTGCCACCAATGTTTTCAGTTCAGCATTGACGTTGTTTTGAAGATCTTCGTACTTTACTACGTTTGCGGAGAGCCATTCAAAACAAATGAAGAGGAATGCTGACTTGAGGAATTGTCCACACAACCCATCAGCTCCTTGAACAATTTCAATGGGACATTTGCGATCATCCGCCGTACAGTCCTGACCTGGCACCCAGCGACTTTTACCTTTTCCCTGAACTGAAGTTGTGGGTGGCTAGGAGGGCAGCTCTTTCAAACCAAAAGTACAAAACCTTTAGTAATAAAATAATTGTTTTCTACGAACTTGTCTTTTATTTATAGCATATGAAAAAAAAAAGCCCTTGTAATGAACAAACAAAATAAAAGCTTTTTATTTATTTTATCTATATACCCCGTACATATTAAAAGTAAAAATATCATAATGCTATAGTTAAACCTTTGTTAATTAGGTGACTATAAGTTGTAAATAAACGCTCAGCCACTTAAATCGGCTGAATCTTCCAAGAACTTCCATCCTGAAAGGCTATTCTTTTATGCAATGTTTACATCACTTGAGATAATAAATAGTGGTTCATTGTCCAGAGGAAAGTACTTATTAACAGGTAGTGTTCACTTTTTTCTCTCCTTGTGTTTGTGTAATGATTACGTAAGGTTAAACACTCACAGACTGTAATGATGAGAAAAAAATATATTATGCAATATTTAACTTCAACCCAATTAGACATGCACTAAGTATCAAAAGCATGTTAAATGATAAACTCGTCTTTTTCTGTAACTCCTAGTAGTTGGCGAAAATTGTTATGTTCATGTGTTTTGGTCATAAAAACAGCTCTGCGAAGCGAAGCAACATCCAGGACCTTCTTTACGAGCTAGCCTGATGCTTCTCGGCAACAAGCATACTAGGAGGAACACTATTTATATTTTTGAGACCAATAATAAAAGTCTGATGTATTCCATTTACATGACTTTCTCTACATCTCTGCAACAAATTATTGTTAAAAAGCTTATGCTTCTATTTACTTCATGGTAATCGAGAAAAAATTAGCAGAAACATCCTTATTACTTGCTTCCTTGTAATTAGACACGAAATAAGGGAATATGATAGGCTAAAGTGATAGACAAAAGCTGGTTCCTATGTGACTGAGGTTCCTTTGTTTGTATGGACAGGAGTTGACAAAGGGGACCCTAGAACATATATTTCTGGTGAAATCTCGGTATTGATTTTTTTGGTGGAGTGCAATACCTTCTCTATACACTATGTACATACTTCGTATAGAGAGAGTAAAAATAGAGAAATACTTAATAAACTATCTCATATGTACTCAATTTTCTTGATTACTTGTCACAACAAGATGCTTTTTAAAGTGTGAACTGACATACTGAGCCACCTGTCAGAGAGAAGGTGGCTGGAAAAAGCCTTGCACAGATCCAGAGAAAACTGAGATTGTTTACTAGTTCTTTAAATCGCTGTTGACATTATACAGAACTTCTTCTGCCCACCCATTTTAGTCATGCCAATCTTATGCTTCACTGTTGCAAAATGTTGAAGTATAAAATACCGTTTCTTATGGTTAATTGTTTTTTCAGAAACCTTGCACATCAGAACAGTACCATATGTAGATAGCGTATCTGAACGGAATTCGCGGACATAACCATGCAGTTTACTACTTAACTTGCACACTTGTTTAATCTCAAACTAACAGATTCTACTTGCTGAGGCCTGAGGGTGTCTTCCACTGCGTATTGTCTCAAAAAGAGGGGTGTGAGAAGAGATTGCAGACTTTGAAGTATGCAATAATGGAATCTGGAGAAAAAGGTAACTTTGCAGAGCTACCTGTCTTAAAAAGGGATGAGGGAGGCGAATAATACAAGTCTTAAAAAAGATACTTGCAAACATGCATTCCTTTCTACACCCTCCAGTAATACTTTCTTTCGCTGGTAAACTCCGAAGTAACCTTTTATACTGTTCAAACACTTCTTGGAAATATATGTGTTGCTGAAGAATAAGATTCTCAGCTGAATACATATTTTAATTCGTTAATTCATTATTTTTAGTTTTTTTATATAATCCATGCGAGCTTTTTTACTTTCTCTATACGCACTATGTACATAATGTACAGAGAAGGTATTGCACTCCACCCAAAAATTTGATACCGAGATTTCACCGGAAATATATGTTTTAGGGTCCCCAATATTCAAAAAAAGCATTTTCACAAAAAGGTCCGTTTGTGTGTGTGTGTGTGTGTGTGTGTGTGTGTGTCCATGTGTCCGTGTGTCAGTGTGTCCATGTGTCTGTGAACACGATAACTCAAAACCGAAAAGTCGGTAAAATACCATACTTGGTATTTAAGTTTAGTATCTTCCAGGGATGCGACACGAAGATTTTGAGAACATTTTCCCCACCCCCAACTACCCTTTACATGGAACTTTTTTTTCGAAAATTTTGATTTTCTCAAAAATGGCTCAAACGATTTTGATTAAATTTTCGTATACTAAAGATATTTACCTGACAAATAAAATGTATCTCTTGAATTTTCTGGGAATAATTTTTAAAGACCTGTTTATTCTGGATGAAGTTTGCTTAATTTGGCATAACTAATAAACCGTAAGAGATAGACAAAAACTTACTATTCAAAACATGTAGGTCTTGTTAAAATACACAAATTACGTCATATACATTTTTTTCGTGGAGCTTAGCGTTTTCGAGGTATTCATTGTTATTACTTTCTGTTGTGAAGTACTTATACTTTTCTCAGACGGGAGTGTCCGTTTTTCTTTTGTTCTACTCCTGGCTAAGAAAAGAAGCCATTTGTAATGACAATCGCATAACGACAGCTTTTAAAACATTTGTGTATCGATTTAGCCTAGTGTATTCCCTTATTTTCTTCCTACTTATAAGAAACTAAGTAATAAGAACATTGTGCTGAATACCTCGATTAACAAGGTGCAGAAAGAAGAATAATCTTATGTAAGAAGCTTGTAGAACGGCTAGAGAAGGTCATGTGAGTGTAACACTTCAGATTTTTATATAATCCATGCGAGTTTTTTTTTTTTTAAATGTATTAAAAATAAAGAAAATATACAATAATAGAGTAAAAAGGCTACAAAAGGCGGTTAAGTTTAAAATAGACATCGGGAGCTAAAATAGGCAAAAAAGGCAAACTAAAAATTGCGCTATCATCCCCAAATGTGTGGGAACGCGTTTATCCCTAATAGGTCTTTCTTACATACTCTCCTGTTAAAAAAGTCATTTTGCCTAACATTTGGTCACTAGCTATAAGAAAACAAGCTATATAAACGCAGTTATATAATCGGCAAACGCTGGAAACGCGTGAAAACTTTGGTCATATATTTTAATAGCGAAGCAGTCGACATGACTGGGAATCCCCATGTTAAAGTAGCTATGCTTCCTAACATCTGTGGCTGTAACAAATCAACAAAAGTGCTGGTATCCTTTTAGCCTTCAATGACGCACAACTAAGCTAGAGGAATTTTTCTTTCTTCATATACGTACTTTATACTTTACATAATGCTATTATACTTTTGTAAGTAATCCAAATTTATTCTCCAAACCTTAATAAAATCGTAATAAATATGCATATCTCACTGTAGTATTTTATTTCAAATATTCATGAAGGGTAGTGCCGTTGCCGAGTGATTATACCACTTGCCTCACTCCTAGGCGGCCTGAGTTTGATCCCAGGGACAGCAAATGAGATTCCAGAAGATGCGGCGTCTGGGCGGGTTTTCTCCGCCAGTCGTTACACCAAACTGCGCTATAATCATCTTTCCTGTACTCAATCTCAGAATAATTTCATATCATACATTTCCTCACTTTCAAACTAGGTATCGCGCTGATCACCCATCCTGGTGTCTCTCTAATCCAGAGCCTCTGCTCCTCCACAGTGTCTGGGCCCAGACTCTGACTTTAAATTGTACATACGAGGAGGATAAACAGAAAAAAAATCTGATGTGTTCTATTCACATGACTTTCTCTACTTCTCTGTAACAAATTATTGTTAATAAGCTTATTCTTCTATTTACTTCAAGCTAATGGAGAAAAAATTAGCAGAAATAGTCTTATTACTTGCTTCCTTGTAAGTAGAAGCGAAATAAGGGAGTAGCATAGGTTAAAGTGAAGTCAAGTGCTGGTTACTAGGTGACTGAAGTTCCTTTGTTTGTATGGACACGAGTTGACAAATTCCAGTGTGAGAAAAGTACAAGTTTTCAAAGCTGAAACCAAAAACAAGGAATATCTAAAAAACGACCAACTACACGAAAAAAATGGATATAACATAAATTGTGTGTTTTTAACATGTTCTACATTTTTTGTGTAATAAATTTTTGTCCATCACTTACGGTTTAGCAGTTATACAAAATTCCGTAAAATTCATCCAGAATAAAGTAGTCTTCAGAGATAATTCCCAGAAAATTTAAGATATACATTTTATTTGGCATGTAAATATCTTAAATATAAGAGATTTTAATCAAAATCGTTAGACCCATTTTTGAGAAAATAAAAATGTTCAAAATTTTTTCCAGTAGTTGTGGGTGGGGGACTTTCTTGAAAATTCTCGTCTCGCATCCTTGGAAGATACCAAACTTAAATACCAAGTTTGGTATTTAACGGACTTTTTGTTTTTGAGCTATGCTGTCCAAACAACACACATACAATGGATCGTTTTACAAAATTGCTTCTTTAGGATTCAAGGGGATCCAAAATATGTATTGCCAGCGAAATCTCGGTATCGAATTTTTGGGTGGAATACAATACCTACTCTGTGCACTAGTACATAGTACGAGTAGAGAAAGTAAAAACCATCATGGTTAAATCCCCATAGTTATGAATGGAGTATGAACTTGCTCTTAAATTGTTAACCGTTTTAAATTGTATCAGATCTTGAAAAAAATTGCTCTTGCTTTCATAATAATATTGAATCACCTGTATTCTAACATTTAGTGATCGAGTCAAGGCTTTTATCTTAAAAAGCCTTATAGCAGTATGAATAAAATTAGTAACATTTTATTCAAAACGCTCTGCTGTTCCACAAACACATTTTTCTTACAAAAGATTATTCTTTTAGCCTCGCCATGTTATTCTAGATGCCTTATTACTTGCTTTCTTGTAATTAGCAGGAAAATAAGGGAATAAATTCGGCTAAAGCGATAGTCAAGTCTTTTAAAAGCTGGTCGCTGTGTGAAACAACTTAGGGTTGGTCCGCTTTACACATTCCCGTTTGAGAAAAGTTAATTACGTAGTTTAAAATCGAAACTAATAACAATAAATATCTTGAAAATGGTGAACTCTACAAGAAAACGTATATCACCTAAATTATGTGTTTCAACGAGCTCTACATTTTTGTTGGTAAGCTGTTGTTTATCTCTTACGGTTTAAGCCTTACGTAAAACCAGAACAAAGCGCTCTTCGGTGGCTATTCCCAAAACATTCAAAATATGCATTTTATTTTTGATGGAAATATCTTTAATGCATGGCAATTTATTCAAAATCATTACAGCCATTTTTGAGAAAATCAAAATTTCGAAAAATGTTTCAAGTAAAGGGAAGTTAGAGATGGGACATTTTCTTGAAAATCTTCGTGTCACATCCTTGGAAGATACTGAACTTAAATACCAAGTTTGGTATTTAACCAACTACTGTCCACACACACAAACACACACATACCTTTTGTTAAAAATGCTTTTTTCGGACTCCAGGGACCTTAAGACATATATTGGCGGTGAAATTTTGGA
This sequence comes from Hymenopus coronatus, assembly GCA_030762935.1. NCBI lineage: Eukaryota > Metazoa > Arthropoda > Insecta > Mantodea > Hymenopodidae > Hymenopus > Hymenopus coronatus. Next base: position 22,043,939 of record CM060886.1, on the reverse strand, counting down.
ATCAAATTTTTGGGTGGAATACAATACCTTCTCTATCCGCTACTCATAAAAACAACGAACTGAAATATATTGTCCACATAAAGGGTAGTTTGAGATGGGCGGATTTTCTTGAAAATGTGTATATAGCATTCTTGGAATACACTTAACTGAAGTACCAAGACACACACATGGGTATTTTTCTGAAAATGCTCATTATGGATTCTGGTGTCCTCAAAATGTGTATTTCCGGTGAAATTTCGGTATATAATTTCGGGTGGAATACAGTTCCTTCTTTACCTACTATGTAAGTAAATAGTTCTGGTAGGGAAAGTAAAAATAGATAATAATTATTTTAATTTAGGTAGCGACAACATTTATGGAATATATATTTGCTGTATTATTCTGTATTATAAGTTTAAAACATCCATCTGATAGTTTACCACTGATAAAGTTAAACTACTTTAATAGGTTCCCATAAATGAGAAATTTCACAAGGATAATGTTAAGGTGTTTCCTGGTATCCTTGGTTTAGTTTCATTACTAGAAAGTTATGCTTATCCGGGTAAAAATGCCAGCTTGGTTTTCCTCCATATTTTCGCAATCCAATGAAATACTTGCATCAAGCTTGTAAGAAATATTAATCGTGGCGAGAATTCTGTATTTTAGAAACCTGCTGCTTTTATTACTTAATTATCTGAACCCCCAGGCAAAATTTCAAGAATATATTTAACACTGCTTACTTTCTGTGGTGCTAGAGGTCACATTTTCACACAAATATACATTCCCTAACGATATCCAATCCAGCAGTGCCGGAAATGTATTGGTTTTGTTGGGGATCATTTTCAACATTTCTCTTGCAGAGAGTCTAAATGCAATTTTCATAATTTTATTCCTTTTTCAGGTTTTAATTTCCTATGAAAATTTCGAATCTCCCGCTCAGTTTGGTATAGTGTTTATAGAGGTATGCTTATTGTAAATATTTTAAAAATATTATTGAAAATAATCCTCCCTAGTAGTTTTTCAAAACATCCTGGTACATTCACTTGATAAAGCACCAATAAATTTGTAAATATTAGTTTTAAAGAACATATTTTGTTTTCTTTTTTAGCGGAAAGTTTTACTTTAGCTATTCGCAGCATTAGTATCTCGCTCATATTTGCCGCTCATGAGAGTTTCGAAGTACTACGAAGTTGTGTTTGGAAAGTTAGGCTGTATATTTTTTTTAAATGTTATGTCGGAAAGCAATATCTGAAGAAGTAAAGTTTTCTATATAAATACGCAATTATCTCAGAAACTAATTGATAATAAGGGCTAAAATTGCTACCACACATTGACACTAAAATAGACTTTATTTTACTAGAAAGGTTTTTATGTATATGAATTAGCTATCTTTTAAAATTTAAAAACCATAATTTTCCAAAAAACTGTAAAAGCTCTATTTTAGGTGGCATATCGCCTGCTTATGATATAGATAGCCTTCAGCTCTTGGACAAAACAAATGACCATCGCCTTTGTCCATTGCTGAGAAGATGGAATCCAATCTTGAAAATTAAAAAAATACAAAACTGAATATTTCTGAAACATTTAAGCCAAAATAAAAACTACTGTTACACTTATATTTAAATAAACTCAGACTTTTATCGGAAATAAGTTTTTTCCTGTTCTTAATGCTTTACCGATTAAACAATTAGCTCACAAAGAACAACAATATTCTGGGAAACCTCAGAATATAAAAGGTTGTTTTATAGCAATGTTTTTAAAATATGATATTTTTATCCAAACCATTAGAACCATTTTGAGAAAATAAAAAACAACGAAGGCTTCTATTGCCTGGAGCTCTTTTCATGAATATTTCACATCTCAAAATGGATAGATGATGATGATAATAATGATGATAATAATAATAATAATAATAATAATAATAATAATAATAATAATAATAATAATAATAACGCCATGGCACGACAGATCACAAGGAACGTTGGCTTACCGCCCAGCCGCTGCGTCCCCCTCTCGGTCCAGGACATACGTCACGGATGGGGTGCACTATTGGAGGGTGAGACGTGGTCAGCGCCGCGATCCCTCCCGGCCGGTTAATGCGGTCCTCTCGACATGGAGCCGCTACTTCTCCATCAAGTAGCTCCTCAATTGGCCGCTCAGGGACCTCACGAGGCCGGTACCGGGAATCGAAACCAGATCTCCCGCTATTACCGCGCTAAGGAAACGACAAAAATGAAAAGATAATTTAAATGCTACATAGTTTGGTATATGCACACTTAACACAGACACATATATTCACACACACACATTCTCTTTCTCTACCGGATTTCGTTCTTATTCAGGGGACTCAAAATATGCGAGTATTTGAGTATTACATTTCTGGATGGAATGTATTTCTACTTATACGTACTATAAGTAAGAGGCAGAGAAAGTAAATATTACAGGGCTGGCTGGGGTTATGGAAATTCTATAAAGTGGATCAACACTTAAATGGATAAGAAACTAAAACAAATCAACACAGGGAGAGAAACAAATATTAAGTCAGCAAATACATTTCTTAAAATGCATAAGTTCAGATAAATCTTCTGGCAGAGAAGATAGACATAAAATAAAAATATATATAAAGGTTAAGTTATTTTATTAAAGCACAAGAGGCATATAAAGATATCAAAACGAGCAATCAGATTTCAATATTCTATATTTGAGGAAAAAACATCTGATGTGTTCCATTCACATGACTTTGTCCACATCTCTGAAACAAATTATTGTTAGAAAGCTTATTCTTCTCTCTACTTGATGCCAATCGAGATCAGCATTAGTAGAAATGCTTTCTTTTCGTAGAAAGGAAATAATCGGATACACTAGGCTAAAACGATAGTCAAATCTTTTAAAAGCAGGTTGTCATGTGGAAGGAATTCATTTCTTTGCATTGCCAGGAGTTGACAAATTCCAGTATGTGAAAAGTGCAAGTATTTTAAGACTGAAACTAATAACAAAAAATATCTCAAAAATGGTCAACTCCACGAAAAAAGGTGATGACATAACTTGTATGCATCAACGAGATCTACATTTTTCGTGTGGTTAGTTTTTGGCTGTTTTTAGGGTTTAGCGGTTAAGTAAAATTCGCCTAAATTCATCCTGAATAAAGAGGTCTTCATAGTTTATTTCCAGAAAATTTAAGTTATACATTTTTGGGGATGTAAATGGCTTTTATATACGGGATTTTAATCAAAATCTTTAGAGCCATTTTTTAGAAAATCAAAATTTCCGAAATTTTTTCCATGTAAAGGCTATGGAAGTTTGGTATTTAATTGTCTTTTCGTTTTTGAGCTATGCTTCCACACACACATACACACGGACCTTTTTCTAAAAATGATTTTCCGGGCTCAAGGGACCTCAAAACATATATTTCCGGGAAATCTTGACATCAAATTTTTGGGTGAAATATAATACCGTCTCTATCCCTATGTACATTGTACATACGGGGCCTGAGAAAGTAAAAAACTGTGAGTCAGAAGCACATTCTGCAAAACAGAGAGTAATGTCAAATTTTGTGGTCATTAAATATTTATCCTTCATTAGCAAACTAACTCTATATTCAGTAATGACCCAGTTACATTAAATTCCTCTTGAAGTACATGTGGAAATGAGTCGTTGCAGTTGAGCAATGAACTCACATCACAATGAAGTGCACAAAATGAAACTTGCTGTTTTCCACCTCGCTTTATGGAATCGAATGGAAGCTTTGAACTTCCTTTTAAAAATACGAACACCTGTATAGCGATGTTTAAAATGCGTTTCTGTCTTTGCTGGTTTAACTGTCATATTATTCTTGAATAAGGCCCTTCTCTTTGGACACTCCTGTGCCTTCAAAATAAAGAGAGATAGAAGACAAGAGCTATTTACAGCGTATTTTTACTTTCTCTATGCGTACTATGCACATAGTGTATAGAGAAGGTATTGCATTGCACCCAAAAAATTGATACCGAGATTTCACCGGAAATACATGTTTTGGGACCCCTAGAATAAAAAAAACATTTTTAGAAAAATGTCCATGTGTGTGTCTGTCTGTCTCTGTGTATGTGTGTGTGTGTGTGTCTGTGGGCAAAAACGAAAAGACCCTTAAAAACCAAATTTGGTATTTAGGTTTGGTATCTTTCAAGGATGCGACACGAAGATTTTCAAGAAAATTCCCCAACCCCGATCTACACTTAACATGGAAAAACTTTCCAAAATTTTGATTTTTTAAAAAATGGCTCTAACGATTTTGATTAAAATATCGTATATTAAAGATATATACCTGACAAGTAATATGTATATCTTGAATTTTCTGGGAATAGCGTCTGAAGTCTATTTTATTCTGGATGAATTATTTTAGAATTTTGTGTAACTGGTAAACCGTAGGATATAGAAAGAAACTTACCAAGCAAAAAATGTAGAGTACATTAAAGCTCAACATTTATGTTATATACATTTTTTCGTGGATTTGATCGTTTTTTAGATATTCCTTGTTTTAGGTATCAGCTTTGAAAAACATATACTTTTCATATACAGGAATTTGTCAACTCTTGTCCATACAAACAAAGGAACTTCAGTCACAAAACCTATAGTACTTCCTTTTTCGCTTCTACTTACAAGGAAGCAAGTAATAAGTCTATTTCTGCTAATTTTTTCTCACTTAGCATGAAGTAAATAGAAGCATAAGCTTTTTAACAAAAAATTGTTGCAGAGATGTAGAGAAGGTCATGTGTATGGAACACATCAGAAGTTTTATTTCGCTTTTTAAATGTAAATTATTCCGGTCTTTCGTTATAAAACGTGTTTCATAATAGCAAACAAGACTTGTGATTTAGTTCCATAAATAGTGTTTTGTGTGGGAAAGAGCTTAATGCCTCTCAGCAAGTGTAATAAAGCCATGCGTTTCTTCCGCATCTGCGTTTCTAGTTCCCATGACCTTTATATTAGATCAAGGACAGAGCGGCACGCCGTTTTCATTGTATCTCACAGCAGAAACAATGTCAGCATTGCTTTATATCGGAGTATAATAAAACAGTCTGATGTGTAAAGGTTAGTTTGGGGTAGGGGATGTTCCCTAAATTCTTCAAGTCCTTGGAAGATCTAAACTAAAAGACCACGTTTAGTATTTTACCAACTTTTTGTCTTTGAGTTATCGTGTTCACGGACTCACAGATACATACACAAACACACACACACACACACACACACACACACATGCGCGCGAGGATCTTAACCTAAGCGTGTGTTTTTTTTATCCGGGATCCCTAAAACGTGTATTTCCGGTGAAATGGTGGTATCAAAGTTTTGGGTGGAGTGCAATACCTTCTCTAGCTACGTATCATGTACTTTGTAGAGAAAGTAAATATAAATACAATATTAAAATGTTTATAATACAATGTTTCTAGAGATATTACATATATATTAAATATCCTGACTGTAAATCATTGTTCCTTACTCTGTTATTAAATGTATTTACGCTTTGAGGCAGCCTTCAGTAACTGTATACATTTTTTTTTACAGTCGTCAATTGTTCTTTAAACAAAAGAAAGCTTCTCTGTGTAAGTTTTCTCTTCTCTATTTCTTATTTTTGAGATGGTCATTTCGCTCGCAATATAATAGAGTTAATAACCCTTTGTTATATGTTTTTTTTCATGCATTTTCCCCTTATGTTTTATGAGGCAGCATATTGTCATGGGGCTAAAATCTATCTAAAAGGGAGATATAAATTATATCCAATATAATATAAATTATACTAAGAGGGTACAAATGTACACTGAAAATGGCTAGGGAAGAAGGCAAGGACAAACAGTTGTCACGAGCTGACAAGCGACCTACCTTTAGGGGAAGGACCTTGAACTGAAGGAGTGAGGTTACACTGTCCGAGGAAGGACATAACAAGGGAAACAGAAACAATTCTCTTGCTGGTCGCGCGGGTTGAAACCCGGCGGAGGACGATGGAGTTTTTCGGGTATAAAAATTCTTAGCATGGCTTCCTTCGGAAGGGAAGTAAAGCAGTTGGTCCCGTGTCGTAGATTTACGGCACGTAAAAGAACCTCAAGCCTGATAGAGGTCTCTGAGCAAAATTAAGCGGTCTTTCACGCACAATTTGGAATGGGACGCTGAGAACTACATCAGTTAAAGAGCGTCCATAAATAACACACCATTATTTTTTTCTTGCTGGTCGAGTGACGTAGATTTACGGCACGTAAAAGAACCTCAAGCGTGATAGAGAGGCCTCTGAGCAAAATTAAGCGATCTTTCACTCACAATTTGGAATGGAACTCTGAGAACCACAGCAGTTAAAGAGCGTCCATAAATAGAACGCCATTTTTTTTTTCTTGCTGGTCGACTGACACTTTTGCACTGACATTGAGGGAGGTACCATGATCGGATGTATTTTATTTTGTGAAATCGTTTAATCAATAATTGTATTTAAAGAGTATTAAGCACGTTATTGAATTTCTCTTCTACTGAAGAAAGAAGAAGGCCTAGTGAGGTAAGCCTTAATTTAATATATGCGCTCCGCGGGTAGCTTAAACGCAATTAAAACTATAATATTGTTAGTAACCTAACTGCAACAGTTACCTCAAACAAAATGAAGACTGCTGAGTACAGGAGCCCTCATAATTCAACAATCACTCCAAGAAATAACCAAAATACAGCTGAGTTATGCTTCTGTAACACAAACTACCCCGAATAAGGATCAAGCAATAATAATTGATGCACACAAAGGTATACCCATAAAGGAATACATACTACCAATATACGCTATGTTTCACGAATATACGTAGAATTCACGAGTGTGCATATTCTTATCAACCAAAAGAGTAGCGCAAGAGCTGTGTCTGAAACACCCTACAGTGAACACAGCTGATGTAACGCTTACGTTAAGACCTCTGATCACTGCTAACAAACGTGTAATACTATCAAATGTATACCCGGTCATACCCTACTCCGTAATTGAAGAACAATTACTACAGCTGGGCATAACCCCAAATTCATCCATACCACACATTAAAGCAGGTATTCCCATAAAAGGATTCACACATATCCTTAGCTTTCGGCGACAGTTTTAAGTTGTACTGGAGGACCTAGTTTTACTCACAGAAACTTTCCAACTGACATATGAGGAGACAACATACTGGATTTATGTATCATCTGATACTCCAGTGTGCTTCATTTGCAAAGCAAGTAATTGTAATCTTGCTGAAAACATCACATTGCCCCACACGAAACAAACTGGTGCAGCAACTGAAGATTTCCTGAGCTGTTGATAAATACTAATTTACCAACGGTTGCTACAGAAGACTTCCAGCTGCCTAAAAGGACTGAAACAAAAATTTCAGATCCGTCACCAGATCTCACTCCCTCACAACATAAGGAGTGTAATAATAATTCAAATGTAACTCCCTTCAGCTCCCTTATTACCACAATCAGATAAACTACAGGCTACCTCTACAAATAGATGCAAACGACCTCTCACATCTGAGGAATCTACTGTCAGTGACAATAAAACAGACCTTGCTTCCTGATCGGATATTTCATCAAACACCCCAGATGATAATAGCAAAGATGAGCCACAGCCCGCGGGAGTTAAGAAACAACCGAGGAAAAAATCTAAAAGGTCATATAATCATCATTTCATAGATGAGCTGACACTTCCAGTTAAAAACATAATGGAAACCTCTCCTGTGATCTTGTTTTAAATTACCTCCAGCTAAAGAGCCTATTCGAAAATACTTGGGGGGTGATAGATGTCCTCCTCATCGCTATGACTTACACCAACGACATCAAAGGCATAATTGAGACAGTCAGGAAGCTTCATCCTCACTACCAAGAAAGAAGCATCAAGATCAGAAGTTCGAGGATTGAAAAGAAATTGTTTATGTCCCTCTGCCATGAAAACTTAGAGTGTGAAATGAACCAGAAATAAAAATGGTGAAATCACACTCCTTATAATGAAAACATTAATGGTTTCCGTTCTCAATATGAATATTTACAGCACGCGATAAATCAACACAAACCTCATATGTCTACAAGAAGCGAATTTGTGTGAACATTTTACAGCTCAGATGGAACAATATACACCATGTTATACAAGTCGTATGTCTGCTACACATGCAAGTGGAGGTGTAGCTACTTATATTCCACATATTGAAATATCACTTATGACTCATTTAGAAGCAGTAGCAGTGAAAATTGTGATACCTAAAACACACTGCATTTGTTATGTCTATCTCCCGAATAGTCAAAGCCTAAATATAAAATAAAATCTGTATATTAAACCCTGATAACTAATTTCTTAAACCAGGGCCAAATATCCCAAACTTTATATATTTATTACTACTTATACCAATTACAAATTTAATTGTACAACTTAAATGTACAAATATAAACTTAACCTAACTTAGTCTAAACATTTTTATAAATACCAATTAAAGCCATAATCATTATCAATCAAACTGTGTGTTAATATTTAATTCATACAATTTCAATTTAATTAATATTAATATTATTATAATTTCGTATTTTTAATATATATTAATAATTTGTATTGAATGTTAATATATAATTTTTACCATTACTATTATTATTATTAATTAAAATTTATTTTATATTATTTATTTATATTATACACATATTTTATTTTAAAAACCATGTTATTATTTTAATAATTACTCTATTAAATAATTTAATTATATTACTTTTACTATTATTATATTATTACTTAAAATTGCATACATATAATTATACATATAGTTACTATTTTATTTATAAAAGATAAAATAAAAAAAATATATTACTTCATAAACTTTACCAAAAAATACGAAATTATAATTATTTACAACTTTATATGTATATTTATTTAAATTTTCTAAAACGTAATATGATAATTATTTCCAAATATTTCAGAATTCCACAATTTTAAAATTAAATAATTATATTATTTAAAAATTTAAAAACCATGCATATTCAATGTAAATGTATACTCTATTTACATTTACATTAAATCCAAAATTCAAAACATAATTTAAAAAGTTTATAATTTAATTAAAACATTTTAAAATATTTGAATTTAATTCAAATTTGGGGTTTAATTAAACATTTAAAATTGAGATCTAATCATTTTAAATTACTGGTATCCAATAATTAAAATAGCTGGTATCCAGTTTTTTATTATAAGTTAATTTTCAACTACACCACTATACCCATAGCCGCCGGTAACCGGCGGCATAAGTATTGGTAACCAATACTATTTATAATTTCTATCTTTTACTTGTCAACATTCAATATTCAACATAATTCTATAAAAGTCACCTATTGTATTCTTCTATAACTATAACTTTTTATTTCACTACACTCCTATACAAATTTGTGTATAATTATTTGGTGTTTAATTTTAATATTACACTTTCTACACTATTCTTCTCATATCACACTTAATTACATCTTCTCACTTCCTCCCAGTCCCCCATTTTCTCGCTTCTTCCTGGAAACCCCATCTTCTCACTTCGTCCCAGTCCCCCATTTTCTCACTTCTTCCTGGGAGCCCCATCTCACTTCATCCCAATCCCCCATTTCCCACTTCTTCTACCTTCTTCCGAAAAACGCTATCTTCATCTAATCTGAGCTAAATATAGATGACTTAGCAGCAATAATATTACAACTGCCTAAACCTTTTATTACACTAGGAGATTTCAACTCACATAATACATTATAGTGTAGCACTCATAGGGGATGGATAGTAGAATAAATTTTAGAAAGGCACGACCTGGTTCTACTGAACACCATTAGCCCTACACGTTTTAATACAGCTCAGGCAATATCCAGCAATATAGATCTCACGCATTGTTCCCCAAGTCTCGCCTCATCATTCGTTTGGACGGCTTATGAAACACTGATAGGAAGTGATCACTTCCCAATAATATTACATTCATCAATCTCATCATCAAGACATATTCCACCACCAATTAAATGAAGTATACACCGTGCAGATTGGAAAAACTTTAACAGATTGTATAATTGAAGAAATATCTCCCGAGAAATTTGAAGATATGTCTGTAAATAAGTTAGTTACTGATTTCACTAATGCTATATTAAAATTTTAAAAATTAAACATTCCAACCTTTACCACAATTCCTAACAAAAAAGGCCTCCCTTGGTGGAACGAGGTTTGTAAAAATGTAATTCAGAATAAAAACAAGGCCTACCATAAATACAAACGCCACCCTAATCCCGAAAACAAGTTAACTTTCCAAAGACTACGCGCAATAGCTCGCCGCACATTAAAACTATATATCATCACTTACCCATCAAACTCCAACTCAAAAGATATGGGAACGCATAAGGAAAATAATAGGCGTTAACATAACCCTCGGATCAACACCTTATATAACCACAGCAAGGATTCTGACATCACCAACCCACAGGATATAGCTGATACCATTGCAGAAGTTTTCGTAGAAATATGCAGTGAAAACAACTCAACAATGATTTCTTGATTCTCCAAAAGTCTCTGCCGGACATAAATCTTCAAGGTATTTTCCAAAATAGTTCTGAAAACTATAATGATGAAATAATCTTGCACGAGATTAAAAGTGTATTATACGACTGCAAAAATACTAGTCCCGGACCAGACAATATTCCCTATTTGTTCCTGCACCAACTCCCTCTAATGGAGTTAAACTCAATATTTAACTACATATGCACCAAAAAAAAAAAAAAAAAAAATCATCCCTGACCAGTGGCGTGAAAGTATAGTAATCCCCATTCCTAAGGCATACAAAGATCTTCTACTAGCCGAAAATTATAAACCTATTGCGCTAACATGCACAATTAATGGAAAAGGTAATCATTATTCGCTTGAGATGGACACTTGAAAAAAAAAATTCTTTTCTACAATGCAAAGTGAATTTCAGCAGTTTCATTCCACAAATGATAATCTAATATCCTTACAATCAGAAATATTGGAAGCCTTCTACCAAAAACAACATGTAATTACTATTAGCCTAGATATTCATAAAGCATATGATATGGTACGACGAAACTATATTATAAGAGAGTTGTTAAAACAAAACATATCAGGAAATATGCTCTGCTTCATTTATAACTTCCTACAAGATCGAAAAGGCCAAATAAGAGCTTATGGGAACCATTCGAAGACTATTCCGCTACGTAATGGTGTACTACAAGGCTGAGTACTCAGTGTAACCCTTTTTCTAATAGCTATAAATGGTATTGTATCACAGGTCAAAACACCAGTTAAAGCAAACTTATTTGCTGATGATCTAATCCTCTACCGTAAAGGGCGCACCACTACCGCACAAGGATATTTACAGGAATCGCATAAGAACATACAACAATGGTCAAGAGTTGCTTGGATTCAAAATTAAAACCTCAAAGCAAACATTTTGATAAACACACACCAGCGGTGCACAAGGGCCGTTGCACCATCATAGGCAACCGCCGAGGGGCAACACTTGCCTCCTCCCGTCACTCCACAACCCTAACACTCACCCGCCATCCTGCAAAAGCCCACAATCCCGTCAGAACGTGGTTAAGTTCTCTCCGAGAACAGGGACACGTCTATCACACCTCGGGCTGCGAATTGCTCTGGTCTGGTCTGCATCGAAACTGATTTTAAGATATCCTCATCTAAATCAAAATGCATTTTATTCTCCAGAAGCAAAAGGAAACTTAATCCGGAATTATTCATCAAGAACAACAAAATTTCTGTCGTAGATACTGTAAAGACATTAGGACTGACTTTTGATAACAAACTAACATGACGCCCTTTTTTAAGAAGTCTTAAGAACCATTAACTAAAAAGATTAAACATCTTAAAGGTATTAGCAGAACAGAATTGGGGAGCGGACTATCACGTTCTATTAAGCAGCTATAAAGCCTTCATCCGCACTAAAATGGAATATGGTTCCGTAATCTATAACAGTGCCAAGTATTCAAGTATAAAACTACTTAATTCTATACAGAACTCAGCTATACGAATTGCATTAGGTGCATATCGTACCAGCCCCATAAATAGCGTGTTAATAGAAGCCAATGAAACTCCACTACAATATCGTATAAAACAGTTAAGCATCACCTATGCTCAAAATAGCAGCAACATCGAAGTCCAGAACTCATCCACTAATTTGTTCAAATTCTTTTCGTGATATGTTTCCTCCACAACAATCGCATTCATTACCTTTCCACATCAGAGCAAACAGATATTTCAAGGAAATGAATACAACGGTCCTCAATATATCATCAAGGCAGCAAAAGTTGAAACATCCACCTTGGAAGATGAAATTACTATCCGTAGACATAAATCTAGGCAAACATAATAATACAACTACCAATCAGCTAATCTACCAACAATTATTTAAAGAAAAACTTGCAGTTTACACATCCAGTCTCTGTATCTTTACGGATGGTTCACAAACTAAAAAAGGTAATGGATGTGCTATAGTATGTGATGGTGATATTTTTCATCAATATAAAGTACCACTCCTGTTCTCCATATTTAGCTGTGAATGATTCCTTCACAGTGACTCTCTATCAACCTTAAACGCCCTCCAAGACATGTATTCCACAAATAGTATTGTACAAGAAATACACAAAATGTCGCCACTCTCTCCGAATCAGGAAAAAATATCAATTTTATGTGGATACCATCTCACAAGAACATTACTGGAAACGAGAGAGCTGATACTGCAGCAAAACAAGCTACAGTATTACCACTACAGGAAGTTTCTGTTGAAATTTCTCTTAATGATGCAATCACACACTTTAAGAGGAAAATACACAAAGAATGGTTCACCAACTGGATGGAGAACTCCACAAGCAAGCTGCACGATATCCGAGGAACTTCATCCCTAGAGTACCCAACACGGCAGCTACGTCGCCGAAGTCAAGTTGTGATATCCCGACTGAGAATTGGACATACAAAACTGACACATTCATATCTGCTAAATAAAAGTTCGCCACCAATATGTGAAGCATGTAACACAATATTAACAGTAGCCTACTTCATGTCGATATGCCCAAAATTTGATAAACAATGCACTTAGTTTGGTATACCCAAAAATACTTCTGCAATGCTCAACAATGCTTCCCTCATTCATAAAATGATTAGTTATCTCAAAGAAATAAATGTATATAAACTCATATAACCAAAGAACCTCAAAATGTATTTAAAACTAGTAATTGTAAACTATAAAGGCTATTAATGTATTGTTGTAAATCATGTAAGGTCGCGATAAAACCTTAAGAGATTAAAACGACCATAAATAAATCTTAATTAAAAAGAAAAAAGAAGAAAAAAAAACGTTTGCATTAGGCATGGGACAGTCGCGTAGGTAAGGCGTGATAACTGAGTCCGCGGTAGAAATGAACGGGCTACATACGGCCACGATATAAACAATGTTTATTTGATGCACCAGCAGTCGCTCAAAAGTAATAAGGAATGACAGACGTGGTCACGTAAAGCCTAATTAAAAAGAGGAAAATTTAGGAGGAATGTGTGTGTTCGACAGCAGAAAAGGCCGAACAACATGAATAAATGAGTTCAATAATAACCTGGAACTCGAAGAAAATCACCTGTGTCTTACCACACCTGAAAAACAGTCCATGACAACAAAATCCTGAGCTAGGCCACCCACATCTCCACACCATTCCTAGATATCCAAAACCTGTACGCGGGATACGAACCCGATACACCCTATAATGCTTTACAGTAGCTCTCCTCGGTTAAATTCACATGCAAGGCATTCCCCTACCAACTCCAAACAACCTCAGGTTGGTAAAGAGTAAGATTCACTTAATTAATCAAGTTATTTGTCACAAGCTCCTGTCCATGGCCGAACAGCTAATCAGTGATATTGCTTTTCCCAATTAAATTCGCAGTACAAGTATGTTCTGTTGCAACTCTAAACGAATAATGCTTATAAAGAGCAAAGCTTAAAAAACCAATTACGAGTATTATGTGAAAAGATTCAATTACTGACAGAAAGTCACATTACGAGCAAGTTTGTGTCCATGACCAAATTGCTGATCCCTTACAATTACTTTTCCTTGTTAAATTCGCAGTAAGTATTCTACTAACAACTCTAGCCAATAACGCCTATAAAGAGCCAGGCTTAATAACCATGGATGTGAAAATAGTTTACTAATACCAAGGTACATTCTAAACCACATACCAAATCTATTAACTAATGATATAACTCTTTGATTTCGTTCCCGATACAAGAATATTCCGAAGCTTAATCACCCGTAATGAAGATAAATTCATTTAGTAAAACAATCTGATATATTCCATCTACATGACTTTCTTTATATCTCTGTAAAAAATATTGTTAACAGTTTTTTCTTCCATCTACTTCATGCTAATCGATAAACATTAGCAGAAATGGCCTTATTACTTGCTTCGTTATAAGTAGAATAGAAATAAGGGACTACATTATGCTAAAGCGATAGTCAAATCTTTTAAAATCTGGTTGCTATGTGATTGAAATGCGTTGCTTTGCATGGCCAGGAGTTGACAAATTCTCGTATGGGAAAAAGTTAAATATTTCTAAATTGAAACTAAATAACAAGGGATATCCCAAAATGTTCAACTTCACGAAAAATGTACATGACGTAAATTATGTGTTTTTATGAGTATTTTTTTGTGCAGTAAGTTTTACCTTTGCCAGTTATGCAAGTCATCTAGAATGACGGTTCTTTAGAGGCTAATCCAGAAAAGTCAAGGTATATGTTTTGCTTTTATGTAAATATCTTTCACGTACGATCTTATAATCAAACTATTTACAGACATTTTGAGGTGATCAAAATATTCGAAATTTCCCCCCTATAAAAGGTAATTGGAGGTGGGAGGATTTTCCTCAAAATCTTGGCATCTCATCTTAGGAGGATACTAAACTCCAATACCAATTTCAGATTTTACCGACTTTTCGTATTTAGAGTTATCGTGTTCACAGACACACGGACACACAGGATACAGGAGACCGTAAAATGTGTATTTCCGTGTAGGTAGCCTCGTATTGAATTTTTAGGTGGAGTGTAATGCCTTCTCCGCCTATGTACTATGTAGGTAGTAGAGAAAGCATTCCAAGATCAGGACAATTCCTTAGTACTGAGTGACTTTTCTGAATTAAAAAATCTTATGTGCTCCATATACATGACTTTTTCTACATCTTTGTAACAAATTATTGTTAAAAAGCTTATACTTCTATTTATTTCATGCTAATTGAGAAAAAATTAGCAGAAATAGTTCTATTATTTGCTTCCTTGTAAGTAGAAGCAAAATATGGAAGTACCATAGATTAAAGTGATAGTAAAAAGCTGGCTGCTATGTGACTGAAGTTCCTTTGTATGGACAGGAGTTGACAGATTCCTGTATGAGAAAAGTATGTTTTTTCTTAAAGCTGAAACCAAAAACAAGTAATATCTTAAAGAGGGTCAACTCCACGAAAAAAATGTATATAACATAAACTGCGTGTTTTAACGTGCTCTACAGTTTTTGTGTGATACGTTTTTATCCATCTCTTACGGTTTAGGAGCTCTGCAAAATTTCTTAAAATTCGTCCATAATAGACTTCAGAGACTATTTCCAGAAAATTCAAATAAACATTTTTATTTGTCGTGTAAATATTTTTAATATATGATATTTTAATCAAAATCATTAGAGACATTTATGAGAAAATCAAAATTTTCGAAAAAAAGTTCCATGCAAAGGGTAGTTGGGGTGGCGTGATTTTCTTGAAACACTTCGTGTCGCATCCTTGGAAGATACCAAACCTAAATACCAAGGTTGGTTTAAAACGGTCTTTTCGTTTTTGAGCTACGTTGCCCGTTGCCCACAGACACACACACTCACACACACATACACACTTACATACATGCAGACACACACGGACATTTTTCTAAACTTGCTTTTTTTAGTATAATACCTCCTCTATACTCTATGTACATAGTACATGTAGAGAAAGTAAAATGAAACCGTAACGCAACTTTTTCCTAACTAAATTATATTATAGACAACTCTGTGATCTATGACAAATTTTAGATTCCGTAAGGAGAAGGCAATTTACATTGATTTTGACAATTGAATGTAACGCAATAATAAATACCATAAAGCACCGATAAAACCCAAAGACTCAGCCACACAGTATAATAAGTTTCATTGTCTCTAAAAGACGAATGTGCAAACCAAAACATGTGATTGAAACTAAGCTCCTTGGTGCAACAGCCCGACGTAAGACCAAAGACGAGCCCCGACCGCTCTTCCAATTACAGGCGTAATCAGTGCAGTGCAGTACTGGTGGGGGAATAGCGCTCCAATTTCCTGCCGGACTAATGTGGTCTACGCAACCTGGAGTCAATATTTTTCCCTCAAGTAGTTCCTCAGAGACCTCACGAGGCTGAATGCACCTTCGACTGGGTCTCTCAGGAGGAGAAAATCCCCAAGGTGTATCACGAATCGAACCCGGATCTCCAGCACAGTAAACAGCCGCGCTACACCGTACTAAGGAAACGATCCCAACATTTTCACACACCTCAACATTGGAACATATTATGTCACATAAAGATATAAACTATTCTTGGCTGCTTGACCATTGGTTGCCAAGCAAGAGTCTACGATTACACGGCACTTCCCTTCTTTAATCCTAAATCCATCCATTGCTCGCGACAAACACCTCACCAAAACACAAAGGCAAACTTCCTGGCGAAGCTAGAGAGCCAACAAAATTGCCCCGAACAAGACCCAATGAGCATTCAAACGGGTAATAAAAATATTATTATCGTCGTGAAAAAGTATAAAGGAAATTATTTGATAAAAAAATCTGATGTGTACCACTCACATGACCTTCTCTATATCCCTTCAACAAATAATTCTTAAAAAGCTTATACTTCTATTTACTTTATGCTAATCAGAAAAAAATAGCAGAAATAGTCTTATTACTTGCTTCCTTGTATGTAGAAGCGAAATAAGGGACTACCATAGGTTAAAGTGATAGTCAAAAGCTGGTTGCTAGGTCAATGAAGTTCCTTAGTTTATATGGATAGGAGTAGACAAGTTCCTGTATGAGAAAAGTATACGTTTTTCATAGCAGAAACCAAAAATAAGGAATGTCTCAAAACGACGAACTCCACGAAAAAAATGTATATAGCATAAATTGTGTGGTTTAATACGCTCTACATTTTTTGTTGGGTAAGGTGTTGTCCATCTCTTACGGTTTAGCAGTTATTCAAAATTCAGAAAAATTCATCTAGAATAAACTACTCTTCAGAGGCTATTCCCAGAAAATTCAAGATATACATCTTATTTGTCAGGTAAATATCTCTAATATACGACATTTTAATCAAAATCGTTAGAGCCATTTTTGAGAAAATCAAAATTTTCGAAAAAAGTTTCATGTAAAGGGTAGTTGGGGGTGGGGGGATTTTTCTCAAAATCTTCGTGTCGTATCCCTGGAAGATACTCAACTTAAATACCAAGTTTGGTATTTTACCGACTTTTCGTTTTTGAGTTATCGTGTTCACAGACACACAGACACACTGACACACGGACACACACATACACACACGCGCACACATACACACACACACACACACACACAGAAACGGACCTTTTTGTGACAATGCTTTTCTTAGATAAAAGGGGACCCTAAAACATATATTTCCGGTGAAATCTCGGTGTCGAATTTTTTGGTGGAGTGCAATACCTTCTCTATACACTATGTACATAGTGCGTATAGAGAAAGTAAAAAGGCAAGAAATAGAATCTAAATGTAGGCAAAAGTCATCTTTGAAGCTGAAAATGACATAAAATTGTGTGGGAGAAATATATATTTAAAAATTAGGTGTAAAACAAGGACGGCAATAACGTGGCTTAAGGTTGGGAGTTGGAAAGCTCGTAAAATTATTGATGATGCTAGTAGGAGAATTTGCTCATTATAAGAGGAAAACTGGATGAATATGTTTGCAGTTTGTATGCAATCGGAACATTCCAGAAAAAATAAGTCCTTGTAAGTAGAAGGGAATACACTAGGGTAAAGCGATTGCCAAATATTTTAGGAGTTGGTTGCTATGTGATTGAAATCCGCTTCTTTGCATGGCCACGGGTTTTAAAATTCTCGTATGAGAAAATTTTTAAAATAATTAAACTGAATCCGATAACAAGAAATATCTCGGAAAAACTCCTTGAGAAAAAAAATGTATACGAAAAATTGTGTGTTTTAACGATATCTGCATTTTTGTGTAGTAAGTTTGGCTATCTCTTATCATTTACCAGTTACCAGTCATCCAGATATAGAGGACTTTAGAGGCTTTACCCAGAAAATTCAAGATATACATTTTATCGTGTAGGTAAATATGTCTAAATATTTTAATGAAAATCGTTATGAGAAAATCGAAATTTTCGAACTTTTTTCCATGTAAAGGGTAGGATTATTTTCCTCAAAATCTTGGAAGATACTAAACTTAAATATTAAGTTTGGTAATTTGCTGACCTGTCGTTTGTGAGTTAACCTGTTCACAGACACACGGACATATGGTTACACACATACGCACACGTACCTTTTTACTTTCTCTACACGCACTATGTACATATGTATAGAGAAAGTACTGCACTCCACCAAAAAATTCGTTACCGAGATTTCACCGGAAATACATGTTTTAGGGTCTCCTGTATCTAAAAAAGCATTTTCAGAAAAAGGTCCGTGTGTGTCCGTGTGTCCGTGGGTCTGTGAACACGATAACTCAAAAACGAAAAGTCGGTAAAATACCAAACTTGGTATTTAAGATGAGTATCTTCCAGGGATGCGACACGAAGATTTTGAGAAAAATACCCCCATCCCAAACTACCCTTTACATAGAACATTTTTCGAAAATTTTGATTTTCTAAAAAATGGCTCTAACGATTTTGATTAAAATATCGTATATTAAAGATATTTACCTGACAAATAAAATGTATATTTTGAGTTTTCTGGGAATAGCCTCTGAAGACGTCTTTATTCTGGGTCAATTTTACGGAATGTTGCATAACTGCTAAACCGTAAGAGATGGACAAAAACTTACCACACAACAAATGTAGAGAACTTTAAAACACGCAATTTATGTTATATACATGTTTTTCGTGGAGGTGATTGTTTTTTAGTTATTCCATGTTTTTGGTTTCAGCTATAAAAAACTTATACTTTTCTAATACAGGACTTTGTGAACTTGTGTCCATACAAACAAAGGAACTTCAGTCACATAGCAACCAGCTTTTGACTTTCACTTTAACCTATGGTACTCCTTTATTTCGCTTCTACTTACAATAAAGCAAGAAAAAAGACTATTTCTGCTAATTTTTTCTCGATTAGCAGGAAGGAAATAGAAGCTTAAGCTTTTAAAAATAATTTATTGCAGAGATATAGAGAGAGTCATGCGAATGTAACACATCAGATTTTTGTATAAATGTTTCTTTATACAGGGAACAGAGAATGTGTATTTCCAGTGAAATCTCGGTATGGAATTTTTTAGTGGAGTGCAACACCTTCTCTACCTGTGTACTTAATGGAAGTACGTATGCTAAGAAATCAGGTGTTTGTGTACATAATGTGAAAACATATTTGGTATATGAGCATATGAGTTTAAATATAGTGTATGAATGTGTATGTCTGAGTATTTTGTTTGTTTGTTTTGTTGCCATTGTTATAGTGTGTATGTTTACTGTGTTGTGAATATAAAATATGGATAGTTAAGGTTTTGAAATTAACTATTTTTACTTTTTCTGCACGTACTATGTAAGTATTTTTAGAGAAGGTCTGTGTGTGTCTGTAGACAGCATAGCTATGGACCTGGTATTTAAGTTTGGTATCTTCCAAGGATGCGACACGAATATTTTTAAGAAAATCCCCCCACCATAACTAGTAAAACGTAACAGCTAGACAAAAACTTACTACACAAAAAATGTAGATCCCGTTAAAATACACAATTTATGTCATCTACTTTACGTTTTCGATATATTCCTTGTTATTAGTTTCCATTGTAAATTACTTACACTTTTCTCAGACAGTAAGTGTCCGTTTTTCTTTTGTTCTAATTCTGGACAAGCAAAGAAGCGATTTGCAAGGACAACCGCATAACAATAGCTTAAAACATTTGACTAGCACTTTACTATAGTGTATTCCTTATGTTCCCTTCTACTTATAAAAAACTAAGTAATAAGAATATTCTGCTAATGTTTTTCTCAATTAGCATTGTGTAGAAACAAGAAGAATATTTTGTAAGAAGTTTGCTTGTAGAGCAGCTAGAGAAAGACATGTGAGTATACAACGTCAGATTTTTCTAGAAAGCATATACGGTCTTTTAATCCATGTGACTGTGTGATCAATTAATATAATACTAAGCGCATAATAAATACAACTATTACTTCTACTACATCAGGATCGGGGCAATGGCGCATCTGTTCCCTTATTCTGGAAGAAATTTGTCAAATCTACTGTTGAACTGGCTCTGAATCCTATTCTGATTAATGCATTATTCTGAATATTAAAGTTATTTTATAAGAAAATGCGCACTTTCTCTAGCACACATGTAGATAGAGAAGGTAATGTATTCCACCCAAACAATCAATATTGAGATTTCATCCGGAATACAAGTTTTGAAACCCCTCGAATCCAAAAGAAGCAGCTTTTACAAAAATGTCCGCATATGTGTCTCTATGTGTGTTTATGGCCAGCATAGCTCAAAAACGAAAAGTCAGTTAAATATCAAACTTGGTATTCAAGCTCAGTATGTTCCAAGGATCCGACAGGAATATTTTCAAGAACTTCACCCCTAACTATCCTTTACATGGAACATCATTTTCGAAAATTTTGATTTTCTTTAAAATGGCTGCAATGATTTTGATTAAATGCCATATTTTAAAGATATTTTCATGACCAACAAAAGTATGTTGACTTTTAATGGGATCTCTGAAGATCTCGTCATTCTGCATCACTTTTGTATAACTGGTATACCGTAAGAGGTAGACAAAACTTACTATACAAACAAAAAATGTAGATCTCGTTAAAACACTCAATTTATGTCATGTAATTTCCTTTTGTCGAGTTAATCATTTCCGAGATATTCATTGTTATTGTTTTCAATTTTAAACTGCTTAAACATTTCTCAAGCGAGAAGTTATCTTTCATTTCATCTCTGTTTTATTTAACTCCTGGAAAGTAAAGACAACCAGATTTCAATTGGTTCATAGGGACCGGCTTTTAAATAATGTAACTATTGTTCTAACCTAGTATACTGCCTTATTTCCCATCTACTTCAAAATATATATAATAAATTCTGTTAATGTTTATATAATATGACAGCTCTTTGAAAACCAGTATTTTCTATGCAAATATTTTTAAAAATGCATCACATGGCTCATTTTTATTATAACAATAAATTTAGGCAACAAAAAGTTATTTAAATAACCACGCGAGCTAGAATTGTGATACATGGCAAATTTATCACTATTATTGTGTGTAATATCTAGACATTTCAGCAAGGTGTTTTACATGTTGTGGATTTTCCAAATTTCACCTTAAGTAAAAAAAAAAAAAAAATATACTCTCCCAAAAGAATCAGAGTTTGCCCAAAAATCGCATGTGTTTCATTTAATGCCTTTCTTTATCTATTCTGCAAATAACTACTACTTAACAACTGTTAATTCTTTTAATTCATGCTAATCGCGATAAGCATTACAGAGATAGTCTTATTAGTTAGTTCCTTGTAAGTAAAACAGAAATAAGGTAATACACAATGCTAAAGAGATAGTCAAATCTTTAAAAAGCTGGTCGCTATGTGATGACTTTGAAATTCGGTTCTCTTTGTAATGGTCAGAAGTAGAAGAAAAGACAAATGAATGACTACTTCGTGTTTAATAAAAGTCTAAGTACTGGAAAATTTGCTAACTGAAAATCAAATAACGATAGCTAGGGTGCTTAACGCTTTCAGTGCCAAGCAATTTTAGAACACAGAGCAGGGTTTAAAAGTATTAGTAACAAAACGAATATCAAATGACACAAGAACTGAATCTTTGGTTTTCTTTTTTTATTTTTAGTACACCCTTTTGTTTAATTTTTAATATTATTATATGGATGAAAAGTCTCTTCAATACTTAAAAAAATTATAAATAAAATAAAAATTTGTAAATAAAATAACAATCCCAAAATAATCAATAATTATTATATAAAACCTTACTACATAGAAAGTTCGGGCCAATGAAATGAAAGTACAGATACTAAAATAGCAATCGGTTTTGGCCTGGCATTTTAAAATACAAAACATGAAGATCTCTCTCACACACGTACATGGATGGCAATGACGTAGAAAGTACACAGACTTTCCCACTAATAAGTATAAACATCGGCAATTCTCTCAGCATTTTTGGATCACGATTAGATCGTGATTGGCACTAAAAGGTTTAATGAAGGAAGAAAAGGAGCCCAAAGTCCAGGAAATTGCCTACAAGTCCTTAGAGCGGCCGGTTATGGGATGCTGGGACCCACACAGGGTTAATCAAACTGATTTGCTGGAAAAGATACAGAGACGGGCGGTTAAATTCATTGAGTCGAGGCGCTAAAAGTTAGGCGTAAGACACATAGGTTAGTCGCACTGGTTTAAATGCTTGGATGGACCTTAGAAAGAGGTTAGAAAACCTAGCATACTACGGACGAAACGGTCATTTGTATAACATTAAGGTACAGAACCGACGTAGGAAAATTGTCTTTTGTTAATAGAACCATTGAAGAATGGAATGAATTGCCTGTAGCAGCCTTTCAGAGCTGCCCTCTGACCTTAAAGCAATTTAGGAATATTAAAGAGAATACACTTGAGTAAATATTGTGAAGTAATTAATAACTCCATGGCACGACAGCTCACGGGGAACCTTGGCCTACCGCCCGGCCGCTGCGTCCCCCATTCGGTCCACTACAGACATCATGGATGGGGTGCAGTATTGGAGCGTGAGACGTCCCCCCGGCCGGTTAATGCGATCCTCATGACTTGGAGTCGCTACTTCTCCATCAAGTAGCTCCTCAATTGGCCCCCCAGGGAGGCTGAATGCACCCCGGGCAGGTCTCCCAGCGGGGGAAAAAATCCCCACGCCGGTACTGGGGATCGAATCCAGGTCTCCCGCTTGGTAAGCAGCTGCGCTACCACCGCGCTAAGGACCTTGTGAAGTAATTAAGGATTTCAAAAACTGTATTAGTGTATAGTATTATTAATGTATATATTAGTAATGTATAGTATTACATTTGAGACTTCATAATAACTGTTTATAAACTAGCTGGTAATTAACATAAGTATTGCTATACTGATTAATAAGTAGTTAGGCATTTAAAAAAAACATGTATATGTAATATGTTAGTTGTATAACTATTCTTAATTTAACTGTAAGATTATTATTGTAAGTGAATTTTGTACATTTAACTCTGCCGCCGGGCAGTACCCAAGAAAATAGATATTGGATTGAATGGAATAAACATAAACTTCGGAAATCTTGTGGCCGAATAGTGTAAACAATGTGTATTGCTTCAGTACACGGCTTCCACAACTTCTGCCCAAGGTCTAAGTGTAAGTTTCCCGAATATGAGTCATGTAATCTGCGTCGTTAATGCTCTGCTGGCATTTGTTTATCCTAATGTGCATTATTCTTCAATGTGAAAGAAATGTTCTTAAAAGCACACCAAGGATTGTTATTTTCAAAAATATTAATCCCGATCTTCCATTATCCTATTCTGGCAGTCGCGTATTAAAGCTGTGATATATTACTCAGATCATTTTGAAGCTTTTACATCAGGAAAAAATATGATGTGTTCCATTCACATGACTTTCTCTACAGCTCTACAACAAATTATTGTTAACAAGTTTGTTCTTCTATTTGCTTCATGCTAATCGAGAAAAAAATAGCAGAAATTGTCTTATTATTGTAAGTAGAAGCGAAATAAGAGAGTAGCATAGGTTAAAGTGATAGTCTTAAAAAACGATCAACTCCACGAAAAAATATATACAACATAAATCGTGTGTTTTAACGTGCTCTACATTTTTTGTGTGCTAAGTTTTTGTCCATATCTTACAGTTTAGCAGTTATGCAGAATTCCGTAAAATTGATCCAGAATAAAGTAGACTTCAGAGGTTATTCCCAGAAAATTCTCGATAAACATTTTATTTGTTAAGTAAATATCTTTAACATACGATATTTTAATCAAAATCGTTAGAGCCATTTTTGAAACATTCAAAATTTTAGAAAAAAGTTGCATGTAAAGAGTCGTTAGGGGGTAGGTGGATTTTCTTGAAAATCTTCGTGTCGCATCCTTGGAAGATACCAAACTTAAATACCAAGTTTGGTATTTAATGGCCTTTTCGTTTTTGAGCTACACTGCCCATTGACACACACACGCACACGCGCGCGCCTGGACATTTTTCTAAAAATGCTTTTTTTGGATTCAGGGGGACCTAAACATGTATTTCCGGTGAAATCTCGGTATCGCATTTTGGGTGCATTACAATACCTTCTCTATACACTATGTAAATAGTACGTGTAGAAGAAGTAAAAGTGAACCCGACAAAGATAACATTTCCCCAATTGACGTAATCCAGAATTTAATACGTGATCCTAATCTAAAACGACTTGGATTTCATATGTTCTAATTTTTATTCCTTGATTGATTAAATAAACAAGCTAGAAACCTCTGTCGACTTGTTAAGTAATTGAGTTGAAGAAATATAATAAACCAGGCTTTGTTTCAGAAAAACAGTGGCTACCAAACCCATTCAAAGCCCCTCAAATTTTGGAAGCCCAACATATAACTGAACTTGAAAATGTATCTGTTAGTGATATTCTCCCACTTCAAGTATGTAAGCTTAACGTCGTGTGTTATAGAACGTTCCTTTTCGCAATATAAG
Source organism: Hymenopus coronatus (assembly GCA_030762935.1). Taxonomy (NCBI): domain Eukaryota; kingdom Metazoa; phylum Arthropoda; class Insecta; order Mantodea; family Hymenopodidae; genus Hymenopus; species Hymenopus coronatus. The sequence continues at coordinate 22,019,006 of CM060886.1, read as the reverse complement.
GAATACTCAAATACCAATCTGAAAATGGCATATCAACTAATGTTTCAATCCTATGTTTAGCTGCAAATTTGAGACTTCCAATAATCGTTTTTTCATCAAGCTAGATGCTTTCCTATGTTTCATTTTAATTTTTGCTTTCTCTACTTATTACACGGTACAAAGGTGGAGAAAACATTGTATTCCACCCAAAATCGGATACCAAACTTTCAATGGAAATATACATTTTAGGGTCTCCTGTATGCAAAAAGAGCATTTTAATTTACTCTACACGTACTATGCACATGGTGGATAGTATTCCACCCAAAAGTTCGATGTCAATATTTCGCCAGAAATTGTTTTGAGGCCCCCTGAATAAAACATGTTTAGCAAAAAGTGTGTATGCCTCTGTGTGTATGCGTGTGTGTGTGTGTGTGTGTGTGTGTGTGTGTGTGTGTCTGTGAAAATCATAGCTTAGAAACTAATCGTTAAATATGAAACTTGATGTTTATGTTTAGTATCCTTCAAGAATGTGACACGAAGATTTTCAAGAAAATCTCCACATCCCAAAATAACATGGAAATGTTTTTGAAACCTTTGTTTTTCTAAAAAACGGCTCTAATATTTTGATTAAAATACATATATTAAAGACATGACAGATAAAATGTATATTTTGAGTTTTCTGGGAAAAGCTTCTGAAAACCTATTTTTTCGGGATGTAATATGCATAACTGGTAAACCGTACGAGACAGACAAGAACTTATTATACAAAAAAGATTCTTGTCAAATCACACAACTCATGTTATAAACATTTTTGAATACTTAACCGCTTCTGAGATATTCCTTATTATTGGTTTCAATTTTCTGCTTAAGTTTTTATCAAACGTGAAGTCAGCTTTCGTTTCATATCTCTTTTGTTTTACTCCTGGCTGTGCAGAGGGAACCGAACTTCAATTGATCACACAGTGACCAAAATTTTGTCTCAGCATTTAGCATGGTATCCTCTTACTTCCTGTATACTTAGAAGGAAGCAAGTAATAAGGCAATATCTGCTAATGTTTATGGCCATTAGCATGATGTACAATATAAAATAATGTTTGTAAGAATATTTTGCTTGCAAAATAGATAGAGAATGTCATTGAATGGAACACATCACATTTTTAGAAAAAGGTCGGTGTGTGTATGTGTCTGTGGTCACCGTAACTCAAAAACGAAAAGTCGGTTAGATACCAAAATTGGTATTTAAATTTAATATCTTTCAAGTATGCAACACGACCATTTTCAGAAAATTCCGCCCACCCTAAACTACCCAATACGAGGACCATTTTTCGAAATTTTCGATTTCGATCAAAATGCCGTATATTAAAGATGTTTACATGGCAAATAAAATGTATATCCTGAATGTCTTTGGTTTAGTCCCGGAATCTTCTCCTTCCCGAATAACCTTTGGTATGACTGTTACTTTCTACACAAAGAATGTATATATGTTAAAACATGTACATCAGATACATGTTTATGAATTTAAGCATTTCTGAGATATTCATTTTATTGGTCTTAATTTTATTATACTTCAATTACTTTCTCGTACAGGAATTCATAAACTCCTGGTCATGAAAAAAACAGAATTTCTATCATAAATCAACCATCTTTTAAAATACTTCACTATCGCTTTATCCTAGTGTATTCCCTTAATTCTCATCTACTTGTACGGAAATCAGTGGTGAAATAACTTGTTCTTCTGTTTATCTTGGTTAGCATGAAATAGATAGAGGATAAACTTTTAAGAATAATTTGTTATGGAGATGTAGAAAAAGTGTTGTAAATAAAACACATAAGATTTATTAAAATATATTTTTCAATTTTTAGGGCACAGTTTTACCTTGTCTACACACACTATGTACATAGTGTACAGAGAAGCTATTGTATTCCATTCAAAATTCGACACAGATATTTCACATAAGATATGTATTGAGATCCCTGAGTCAAAAAAATTAAAAAAAAAAAAAAAAAAGACCCCTCGGTGTGAACAGCATAGCTCAAAAACTAAAAGTTAAATATCACACTTGGTATTTAGGTTTAGTGTCTTCCAAAGATATGATACGAAGATTTTAAGGGAAAAAAACACTCTAAATTACACTTTACAAAACATTGTTGTTTTTCTCAAACGATTTTGATTAAAATACCGTGTTTGATATATATATCAAACATAAAATGTATATCTTGTATTTTCTGGGAATGACCCTGAAGATATATTCATTCTGGATGAATTTGGCTGAATTTTGCTTAACTGGTAAACCGTAGGAGATAGACAAAAACACTACACAACAATGTAGATCTCGTTAAAACACATAATTTGCATATACGGGTATTTGTAGGATTGACTTCAGAGATATTCCTTGTTATTGGTTTCAATGTTAAACTTCGTAACTTTTCTCAAACGGCAAGCCACATTTTTTTTTAATCCCTCTTGTTTTACTGCTGCTCATGCAAAGCGAAGCTAACTGCAATTGTTTATTTAGCTTTCAAAATATTTGACCATTACTTTAATCTAGTGCATTCCCTTATTTCCTCTTCTACTAATAAAGAAGCATGGAGTAAGACAATTTATGCTAATGTTTATCTCGAGAAGGTCAAGTGGATGGAACACAGCAGATTTTTAGAATTATTAGCACATAAAATGAATATTTTAAAGCTTTTGTATATAAAACTCCGGAACTTAATCGTCATCCTATCATCTGAAATGACTCACGCCGCCCGCTGAGCGCCTCCACCTCAGAAATGTGTTCCTCGCTTCGTGGTATGAAATAAATCCCGAAGGTCAAATGGAGCATTAGAAAACAACATGTACGTATAGTCAATTTTTCTCGAATCGCTATATTTACTTTCTCTACACTTACAATATACATAGTGTATAGAGAAGGTATTGCACTCCTCCCAAAACTTCGATACCGAGATTTCACCGGAAATAAATGTTTTGGGTCCCCTGAATCCACAAAAAGCGTTTCTAGAAAAAGGTCCGTGTGAATGCATGTGTGTGCCTGTGGTCAGCATAGTTCAAAAACGAAAAGTCCAATAAATACTAAACTTGGTATTTAAGTTCAATATCTTCCAAGGATGCGACACGAAAATTTTCAAAAAAAATCTCCCACCCCCAACTACACTTTACATGGAAAAAGATTTGGAAAATTTCGATTTTCTCAAAGATGGCCATAACGATTTTGATTAAAATATTGTATATCAGAGATATTTACTTGACAAATAAAATGTATATCTTGAATTTTCTGTGAATAGCCTCTGAAGACTACTTTATTCTGGATGAATTTTACGGAATTTTGCATAACTGCTAAACCGTAAGAGATAGACAAGAACTTACCACACAGAAAATGTAGAGCAAATTAAAGCACACAATTTATGCCATATACATCTTTTTCGTGGAGTTGATCGTTTTGAGATATTCCTGGTTTTTGGTTTCAGCTTTGAAAAACTTATACTTTTCTCATACAGGAATTTGTCAACTCCTGTCCATACAAACAAAGGAACTTCAGTCATAAAGCAACTAGCTTCTGACTATCCCTTTAACCTATGGTACACTTTTATTTCGCTTCTAATTACAAGGAAGCAAGAATAAGGCTTTTTCTGTTATATTTTTCTCGAATAGCATGAAGTAAAAAGAAGCATAAGCGTTTTAACAATACTTTGTTGCAGAGATGTAGAGAAAGTCATGTGAGTGGAACGCATAAGATTTTTTTGCATTATCAACAGCAAAATATTTTTAGGGAAGATTGTTATTTAAATGTTTTTGAGTACATTATACTAGATATAGAAAAAAGTTGTCAGAAGATATTTGTGGAAAGCGAACGTGTCATAAAGGAAGATCATGAGATAAACATGATATGCATGTGGTAAACTCTCGATTTCGCGCAAGTGGCAAAGCTCGCAAGAAAGAAACGCTTCCTTCTGTCCTTGAAAGAATGAGCAAGTGGGAAACAAGTTTTCACTTTACGGTCGACTCCACAGCAAGGCTATATAAAGCAATAGGGTTCCATCCCGACGTCGTCACTATGTCTCTCAGCGGGGTCTGGTGCCTATGGCTCCTGGTGGTCTTCACCCTCGCGTGGGCGGCGCCCCAGCGCAGGTACTCGTCCAAATACGAGTATATCAACCCCGACTCCATCATCAACAACAACAGGGTGCTCACCAAGTTCATCCAGTGTCTGCTGGGCGAAGGGGTGTGCACTCCAGAAGGTCGAGACCTCAAAGGTGCGTTGCACTTGACCTTTAACAACATTGCACTATATTAAAAGTATTTGTTGTTTACCTTCTTTACACATATATTAAATACATAATTATTATTTATTACTTTGTAATGTATGAAGGTAATGTTATTTTCTGTTTTCAATAGAATCATATTTGGAAAACATACAACAAATCATTGAATGTTTCTTTCTCTAACCTGTATAGACATTTGTCTTGATATGTTCATTTCAAGTGATATGTAAATAGGAATGTAAGTTTTATTTTATTTTAAACATTTACTGTATTTTATGCCTATAAAAGAGATTTTTAAGAACCACACATATACATAAAAAATATTTTAAATCAATGCAGTTTTTAAAAAAAAAAAAATCTAAAAATAAATAAATAAAATGAATAATCTTGAAAAAGAAATTTGGTGTCACTGTATCTTGAGCAACCTAGTATCTTTCCATTACTGTAGGAATGTAAAAGTGAATTAGAAACATTTAAGTTTGGACCAATATGAATATGTCGCGTATATATATACATAACCACCCCTCTTCTCTCTTTTTGTATAATTCTTTAGATTGGGCTCAACTTATATACCTACACCCAGTGTTGTGAATATACGCGACATATTCATATTGGTCCAAACTTAAATGTTTCTAATTCACTTTCACGTTCCTACAGTAATGGAAAGATACTAGGTTGCTCAAGATACAGTGACACCAAATTTCTTTTTCAAGGTTATTCATTTTATTTATTTATTTTTAGATTTTTTTTTTTAAAAATTGCATTGATTTAAAATATTTTTATGTATATGTGTGGTTCTTAAAAATCTATTTTATAGGCATAAAATACAGTAAATGTTTAAAATAAAACCTGCTGCACTTGAGGTGGAGTCGATGGAGAAGAAAAAGTCAAAACAGAAACTATCGATGTCTTGCTAAACTGTTTCATTAACGTGCATGTGTGCGAGATCTGAGACTCGTGGTGAGCCTAGGTGTTGTTGCTGTGTACCTACCCTGTTAAGGGCTTAACCACAGGAATCTATGCATGATTGACATTTAGTGGTCTTGCCGGAGTTTCGGGTGTTTGTGTTAAGGTGATAGGCTCCTCAATGATTGATTTTTCAAGACCAGCATCGTTTTCCTCAACTCCGCTGATATTTACTATTCAAATAATTCTTGTTTTGGAATTTATTTTTAATTGACCACTTCCATGGTTCAGCTACTTTGCTGTTGACTAGATTGAAGCTGTAGTTACCGGGAGTGCCCGCAAGTCATGCAGTACTGCCTGTGTCGGCGTTCAGTTGATAAGTAGTCTACCAGTGATCTGACAAGTGCGTTCTCTGGCGTAAAATTTTTGAGCCCGACGCCTAATTGCACCCTCTACATATGCAAGGGCCGAAACTTCTTGTAGCCTCACTGGGAAACGCCGACTTGTAGAATAGATGGACTGTAGTCTTCTATTCTGTATCCACTGTAAACAGAGAAGCCAGATGTCTGCTCCATGCCCCATAATCTCAGTCATTAACGTCCCATCTGACGATCAAAGAAATATCAGCTATATTTGGATGTCATTGTGAGATACTATAGTAAAAATGTTCAAAAATGCTAGAGCACGTAACCCCAGAATACTCTTTCTTCTTTCTGCGTACTAAAATAATAACTTTCCATAGATTAATTAGCCTACTGGCATCTAGTAGAGAAGTACTTGATGACAAAAAAATTGATGTATTCCTTTCACACGATATTCTCTACATCTCGGTAACATATTACTGTTAAAATCTTATTCTCATATCTACTTCTTACTAATTGAAATTAATATAAGCAGAAATGGTGCTATTACTTGCTTTTTTTTAAGTAGAAGGGAAATAAAGGAATAGATTCGGCTAAAGCGATAATAAAATCTTTTAAAGCTGGTTGCCATATGGTTAAAACCCGTTTCTATGCAAGGCAGGAGTTTACAACTTTCCGCGTGAGAAAAGTTTTAAATTTTTTAAATCTGAAAACAATGATAAGGAATGTCGCAGAAATGGTCAACTCCACCAAAAAACGTATATGACATAAATTGTGTATTTTAACGTGATCTACATTTTTGTGTAATACGTTTTGGTCTATCTCTTACAAATTACCAGTTACGCAAAATTCATCCAGAATAAAGAGGTCTTTAGAGGATATTCCCAGAAAATTCAAGATATAAATTTTATTCACCATATAGATATGGCGGAATCGTTAGAGCCATTTTTGAGAAAATCAAAAATTTCGAATTTTTTTCCCATGTAAAGGGCAGTTTGGGGTGGGGGATTTCTCCCAAAATCTTCCCTGGAAGACACTAAATTTAAGTACCAATTTTTGTACTTTACCGACTTTTCGTTTTTGAGTTATCATGTTCACAGGCACACGGACAGATGGACACACTGACATACGGACGTTTTTCAAAAAATTGTTTTTTTTTTTATTCAGGGGACCCTAAAACATATATTTCCGGTGAAATCTCGGTATTGAATTTTTGGGTGGAGTCCAGTACCTTCTCTATGCACTAGGCACCGCTTCCTCTGTGTGCTGTGAATTTGTTTTTCTATCCTGTTGAGTGACGTAGCGCGTGTTATATGGTCCGGTGGCTCGCGGGAGGCGTTATCTAAATCTCAAAGCCCTTAAGGCTAATTACCAGAAAACGAAACGTTACAATGTGGTTGTTTATGTAATGAAATGCATTCCTGCAACATATCTTCAATATAAGTTCTGGTGTTTAATTATCAATGCAGCCTATGACTAATGCTGTTTAAAATGTATCATAGTATGCAGTGATGTTGTATAATATCTATTTTATTTTACCTTCGGCCGGTTCTTATACATTTTCCCGAAAAGAAAAACGTTACTTAATTTTATTTTTGTGTTTATATCCATCTGAGACTTTAAAATATTAATCAAAACAGTTTAAAATTAATCGCTGTTTGTTTCTTATAAATGGTGCTTTAAAAGTAGACATTGTTTTATTGCAATTATATTCATGTGTTGTTTTTTATTTTACTTTTATTTTTGTACAAAATATTAAAGGTTAGTGTTTCCTCTAGAAATATTTACAAATCTAAATAAGAAATTTATTTTTATTAAATAATTAAACTTTATATAAACGATATAAATATTCATTTGTTCCACAGAAAATAACTGAAAATAAGATTCTACAAAAATAGAAACTCCCTTTGCGGAAGTTAGTAATTCGTGAGTTATTTGTGATTGCTGATGATACACAAAATAATTCTATTCTTTATAAGTATCGTTTAGATAAGTAAAGTTACGAGTTAATTTGAGCTTATTTAACTTTTATAATAATTTCTAGGCTCATCTGACAGTGATTCAGATCCTTTATACGCCGGCAAAACAATTATTAAAATACTGTCTGTCAAGTTTAGGAATTCTTATAAACTACCCAACCCGCAATTTTGAGCAAATAAATTCCTGCGCTCAACGGAAAATCAGTACCATTCAATTTAAAAATAAAATGTATAGCAAAGGAATACAATTTCAATAAATAACCATAACATATTCATTCAAATTCTAAAGCAGGCGTCACCAACTCGTTTGATTTTGTGCAGAAGCAAACAGACTTTCTCTTTGCTTGTAGTGCGTAAACACTTAACAGCAGGGTGTGTCCCTCTTCCTTGTACAGTGTGCCGTTTGTTAGTTTATTATGTCGGCAACTGAAAGCAATCCAACACGCAAACCGTCGACTCCTACGTTCAAGCCTTTCTAGGAGGAATATTTCTTATTTATAGAGAATGGTGGAATAAGTGTTTAATTTGCGGCAAGTTCTGCACTCAGACAATTTAATTTCTAGCATTATTACGAAACCCTTGCAAGTGCGTACGACAGATGCCAAGGAAAAGACGTTTATTTCAAATTATGCTAGATATTACAAGGAGACCTGTTCATTTTCGTGCGATAAATGTAAAAGTATTTGCTTTACAAACTAAATCTCATACTATTGATGGTACAATGCAATTACAATGGTATTAATATAGTTAAGGATCTTATTATTTTGCTATATTTATACTACAATAATGTATTTTTGTAATTACTTATTTTACAATTATTAAATACCACTAAACTTATGGTGGTAACCCGAAATGTATGTATATAACAGAGCAATTGTTCTACAAATCATGAACCTACAATAGAAGCATTAAACTATGAAAAGTGGATTCTATTTCAAACGCAAAATGTAGCAAAATCTCTTGCTTTCTATATGTGGTTGCTTTCCGTACAGTTTGTCGTGCAGTGCACAATACGTGATTCGCAGGAGCATTGAGCGAATTTATTCTCTCTGCCCTACTCAAAGGACAACCAGTCTGCTCTAAACGAAGGTGAAAAGTACATACTCTCACAATTAAGCGCACTTATCCTATTTCATTAAGTTCATAGCGTACTGCAAAAAAAGTAATAATGAAGAGAATATGTAAGAGTTTAGTAATTTCTAACCTAATCACAGTAAACGAATACTGCTTCACTTCAAAATCGCCACTTCAAACACTGTGAATATTTTTCACTATCATAACCTAACCAGTTTGAAATCTTTCAACATAAAGGCTATTTTCATGTACTCTGTAACTACTTATATGCTTTTAAGTTGTTCAACGATTATTATTATCTGTTGAGTGGTTTCTGAGTTAAGTTCTAGTAGAAAGCTTTACTTTGGGACCACACTTGCTCCTAAGAATTTAATAAAGTAAAAGCTCTGTGTGTTCGAAATACAAATTTGTCTGTGTTTTGAGACAAAATGGGAGGTAACTTTGATATTTTTGTAGCGACTTTCTTCATTCTTCATTTTAGAGAGTTTGTAAACATAATTTCTACGTAAAGCTTGCGTTTTTATCTGAAAGGACTACCCAGCAAGTTTCATTAGTTTCTGTGAAAAGATGTGATTCAATTATTAACACAGTTTTGATCTTGGAACTGAACGGATAGATTTACACCATTCCTTTGCAAACGGGATCACCGCTAAAATATATTTGTTTTTAATTGTGTATTAAAGATGGGAGAATAACGATTTTTACATGGGTTTATTTATACTTTAAATTAAAATACTTTAGTCAGTGTTGTGGTGGTACGTATTTTGTTTATAAATGGTCTTATGAAATATGGAACTATTTTTTCGTCTAGCCTAGAAGTACTAATAATTCGTGTATCTATAGCTATAAAAGATTAGTGGAACATAATCTTATATCATTGTATTGATAATACTCCCATATTTACGTTACACTGGGCAATTTTTAAACTAACCAGAACCAGCTGCAATATCTGATGTGTTCCATTCACATGACTTTCTCTACATCTCTGCAACAAATTATTGTTAAAAAGCTTAAGCTTCTGTTTACTTCATGCTGATTGAGAAAAAATTAGCAGAAATAGTCTTATTACTTGCTTCCTTGTAAGTAGAAGAGAAATAAGGGAGGACCATAGGTTAAAGTGATAGTCAAAAGCTGGTTGCTAATGTGACTGAAGTTCCTTTGTTTTATGGACAAGAGTTGACAAGTATCGGGTTTTCGGGTGAAGTGTACAATACCTTCTCTATACACTATGTACATAGTATACTATGTATATCACCGCCGGGATTTGAATATAGGAGTAGGTATTACCAATACAGTAATAAAATTGCCTAGGAATAGATGGCAATAGATACTAAGTACTTACAAATGTAAGTCGCCTTTAGGGTTCTCTCTAGAGGGCGACACACTGGTTGGTTGACCGGGTAAAAAATACGAACCATTTGGGAGATTGAATGTCGTACCGGCATGTTGTCACAGTCGCTCAATGGTTAGAGCAACCGCATGGAGAACGGGAGAATCAGGATCAAATCCCGACTGTGGTATTGACCTATTCAGCTGGGTCTAATAGTACAAATAATATTAATAATAATATTATTATTATAATAATTATTATTATTAAATTCAAATGCCGGCTGTGGTATTGACGTATTCAGCTGGGTATATTATTATTGTTATTATTGTTGTTATTATTTTTCCCATTAGACTATTATTAATGTTATTATTATTGTTATTATTATTATTATTGTTGTTGTTATTATTGTTATTATTATTGTTGTTATTATTTTTCCCATTAGACTATTATTAATGTTATTATTATTGTTATTATTATTTTTACCATTAGACTATTATTATTATTATTATTATTATTATTATTATTATTATTATTATTATTAAATTCAAATCCCAGCTGTGGTATTGACGTATTCAGCTGGGCCTAATATTATTATTATTATTATTATTATTGTTGTTATTATTATTATTTTACCATTAGACTATTATGATTGCTATTATTATTATTATTATTATTATTATTGTTATTATTGTTATTATTATTTTTACCATTAGACTATTATTATTATTATTGTTGTTATTATTAAATTCAAATCCCGGCTGTGGTATTGACGTATTCAGCTGGGTCTAGTATCATTATTATTATTATTATTATTGTTATTATTATTATTATTATTTTTACTATTAGACCCAGCTGAATAGGTCAATACCACAGCCGGGATTTGAACCTGATTCTCCCGTTCTCCGTGCGGTTGCTCTAACCATTGAGCTACTGTGACAACATGCCGGTACGACATTCAATATCCCAAACGGTTCATGTTTTTTACCCGGTCAACCAACCAGTTTGGCTCCCTCTAGAGAGAACCTTAAATAATAATAATAATAATAATAATAATAATAATAATAGTAATAATAATAAAAATGATATTATTATATCTTCCAGCAAGTTAGAGTGCTGCCTCCTGGAGAATGATTCTTCCTAGGTTCTCGGAACATTTTTTTTTTTTTGAACGGTTAGCTCAGTAACATATTTCCTCATTCACGTTGCAGATTTTCCTTGTTTTTTTTTTTTTTCTTTCTTTCGGGTTATGTCAAATACCTAATGTATTCCTATAAACTCCTGATCTCTAGGACTTAGTTAATCCCATACTGACTTTAGTAGCAAACACCACATAGATAGAGGATATCCTTGTTGAATCTGTTCGTTCTTTCAACTTGAATATTCATTGCTTTTCTGAAACCATATGATGCATTTGTATTAAAGCGAGATATTAAATGGAAAAATCATCATTGGTGTCATTATTTATAACATGTAACATGATAGCAGAGACGTAAGCCAGCAGGGGCGGGGAGCTGTTTGAATCCCCTCTTACTAAAAATAATGTAATATGCGTGCTCGTCTCCATCTTCGTTCGATAGGTTTCGTTCAATTTCGGAAGCAGGCAACAACATTGATATATAAAACAGTGAAATCTAATGGCTTCAATGCTAAGGCTTCATTCCGCGTGTAGATCCCAGGGTTCTCACACATTCCCGTGTTTTGTTTGATGATTCAGTAGTTTAATGTAAGTGACATAACCTATTCACCGTAATGCCTAGGGTTTCAAAGAAAGAAACTTCTTTTGTCATAACACTGCACTAAGACAGGTGGGATAACTCTCTCTTCTTTCCTCCAGTCTTCTCTTACCCGTAAAACTAGTGCCCAGGAAAAATGTGCACAGAGTAAGATGTAATAGTAAAAGCTAATTATAATTCCAAATGCTGCATTTAATCTATGAATATAAAAATCGAGTTTTAAAACTATTCATAACCCCTCCTTAGCATGCTTCTAGATGTGTTATTAGCAATTAAGAATAGGTATGTTTATCGAAATCGAAAGAATTATCTACATAAGTTTAATGTTTAGGTTCTGAGCTAAGTACAGTCGTTGATTTTAAAGCTTTTAGTCTACTTTCTTTTTATTTCATTATGATCCTAAAATAACACAACTCTTCCGTTATGTCTACTGCATTGGTTTATTGTTAGCGTACTTGGCTTTCAGTATGGTGGTTGAGGATCCAGAAACAGATAAACTACTTGAATTTTTCTTCTTCTTCTTTTTTTCTTCTTCTTCTAAAGTAATCTAATCCCCTATGGTATAAACTTGCAACCTCAAGGATTCGGTATTATTTTAGCTATATCCTTCATTATCTAAATAATAACTTGGCCTTAGAGACATAAATAAGTTAGATCATCATTAAGTTGCGAGGAGGTTTGGGGATAAGCAATAGCCTGTAAGAATAAGGGGACTCCTTGGTGCGATGTAAGCACTGCAGTGCATTTCAACTGTAAGGTTGGCCCCTTAACTACATTCCAGTGCGTCTGTAATATTATTGCATACTTTTGTCGTAAAGCACTGAATAAGAGCCTTCATAATAACTCTTAGTTATTATAAATCAAATAGTGTACTTTTGTTGGAAATTTTTAACTAATTTTTAACCTTAATGTTATTAAATATTCCAAGCAGTTCTATTTGTTTTTGCTTTATACACAAATGATGCATTTTGGTCTATCTCTGCAGCCTTGATTGTCTCCAGATACCAACAATTTAATATTTTGAGCACATTTTTAAATGCTGAAGTTTCGATTGAGCGACACTCTGAGTAAATTTTTGACCACAGTCGGCAAAGAACTAAGATCCCCATTTTTGTAGTAAATGATTGGCATGCACACAGAATAAACATTTGCATGTCTGCTCATTGATTTGAGCTCTACAGCCATTTAAAGATCCTTGAATACACCTGTTTCCAAGCAAACTGTTTTATTAAACAGTGTCTTTGTCAAAACAATTTTAAAACGTTCTAATTGGCTTAGTTTTCGTTTAAATTGCATTAAAATTACCCAAAATTTAGAGAAATATCAAGCGTAACATTTTACAGGACAAAAAACATACTAATACCAATTATACTTTTAAAACTATTTGTTTTCTATGAAATTATGTTTAGTTTTAATGATTAAATTTTCTTATAGCCCCTTTAAAATATTACAGTTTGCTCATATTTATTTAAAATATATCTTCATACAATTTTTTTCAGTAGTTTCACAGCTCCAATCGTAACCAATTTTCACAAATTGTGAGACGCGTGGGTCATTTTGATTATGTGACATATTTACATAAAACATTTGTAAAATATTGTGCAATTTGATGAAATGTAGTATACATATTAACTAAATAGTAATATATTTACAGTAAAAGTTTCAGAAAAATCCATTAAAATGTGGAATTTTCACTCAATCCCATTCTCTCCCAGTGTCCCCTAAGGCAATTGTGTTTTGAATAAATATAAAATGGTAAATACTAATATTTATTTATTTACTTATTTATGCTAAGCTTTATACAAGTGAATATGGCCGGTGTTCAGCCCTGGCTCTTTACCGGTCATACTCATATTTTACAATAGTTGATTAATTCTAGTTTATTACACCATTTTGTCTATTTACTGTCCATACCCATTTATTTTTGATTTTGTGTAAGAATTGTCCCATCTTCTTACTATCTTTTTGAAACATTCCAACTACTGCTACATTTCTATCCATTTTAAACCATTTCTTATTAATATACTCTTTTCTCCAAATTTCAGCCCCTTTACATTTAAATAAAATGTGTTCCATATCTTCATTTCCGCCATATATAGGATATTGGTTTTGTGGAATAAACTTCTTTAAACCTTTTAATCTCCATACTCCTGCTTTCAGCCATGCAATACCTTCTCGCTCCTCTTTATTTGTCACATCTACGTATTTTTCCCTTCCCCATAAGACTTTCATTGGTATATAGAAAACTAAAGATCTCTTTTCAGTTATCTCACTAAATATTTTTTGTATTTCTGTATCCTCAAATACTAATATAAACATTTACTGCAGTTTTTCCAAAATTATGAGAAGGAATGCAAAATTGGTAATTTCGTAAATTAGTGTGCGCTTCTTACAAAGGAGGTGATTCAATAAATGCAAGTAGCACGTTCGTCGCGGAAGATTATAGGCCCATTGTGAGATATTCCTTTCCTTACGTAAGGTGTTTTCCTTTTGAAAGAATGAAAACCTGTTTTCAATAATTAACTGGACGTTGATTTGTAGCACTTAGAAATAACTGTTAATTTCTATGGAATGTATCTTTGTTCTCTGAGAAAGGTGGAGGTGATATATTTGCAATTTAAATGACTCGTTCTTAAGAAGTTATAGCTTGCTGTGTTTTAAAAAGCTTCAGTGCCACAATTTACGAGGGAACTTTCGTAACGGGTTCTTAATTCTGTGTAAGTTATTGCAGAATCTGAATTTGCAAACACTTATAATTATTTTGAGATAAGATAATAACAACGTATTTTAATACAGATATAGCCAAAAAATCTGATGTGCTACAATCACATGACGTTCTCTAGCTACTCTAGAAATAAACTTCGTACGAAAGATAATTCTTCTTTCAACACCATACTAATCGAGATAAACATTAGCAGAATTGTATTATTTAGTCCCTTATAAGCAGAATGGAACAAAGGGAATACACTAGGCTAAAGTGTTTTAAAAGCTGACGTTATGCGATTGTCAGTGCAAATCGCTTCTTTGCTTGGCCAGGAGTAGAACAAAAGAAAAACGGACACTTCCGTCTGAGAAAAGTATAAGTACTTCACAATTGAAACTAACAACAAGGAATATCTCGAAAACGGCATGCTCCAGAAAAACCGTATTTGACATATCTTGTGTGTTTTAACAAGATCTACATTTTTTGTACAGTAAGTTTTTGTCTATCTCTTACGGTTTACCAGTTATGCCAAACTAAGCATAATTCATCCAGAGTAAACAGGCTATTCCCAGAAAATTCAAGATATACATTTTATTTGTGACAGAAATGGCTTTAATATGTGGTATTTTAATCAAAATCGTTAGAGCCATTTTTAAGAAAAACAAAACTATCCTTTCTTGAAAATCTTCGTGCCGCATCCTTGGAAGATACCAAACTTAAATACCAATGTTGGTATTTAACGGTCTTTTCGTTTTTGAGCTAAGCTGTCCACAGACACACACACACACACACACACACACACGAACCTGTTTCCGAAAATGTTTTTTTTTTGTATTCAGGGTGTCCTAAAAGATGTATTTGTGGTGAAGTCTCGACATCAAATATTTGGGTGGAATACAATACTTCTCTATCCCTACTTATGTACATTGTACATAGGGGCTAGAGAAAGTAAAAATGTCTGATGTGTTCCATTCACATGACTTTCTCTACTTGTTCTGCATACAAACTATTTGTAGAAAAGATTTTCTTTTATCTACAACATACTAATCAAGGTACACATTAGCAAAATAGCATTACTATTAATTTCTTACAAGTAGAAGGAAAATAGGTAGATACCTTAGTCTAAAGCGATAGTAAAATGACAGTTGGTTGTTGTGTGATTGAAATTTTGTTCTCTTTGCATGGCGAAGAATAAAAGAAAAGAAACAGGGTAGAAAGATTCCCATATAATAAAAGTTTAAGTATTTTAAATTTAAAACCAATAACAAAGAACATGGTTTACTCCACAAACAATGTATATGAAATAAATTGTGTATTTTAACAAGATCTACGTGTTTTATGTAGTAAATTTTCTCACGCCATCCTAATGAAGACGTCTTCAGAGGTTATTCCTAGAAAGTTCAATGTATAGATTTTATTTGCCATATAAATATGGCGTTTAAATCAAAATCATTACAGTTATTTTTCAGAAGATTAAAAGTTTAGAACATTTATCCATGTAAAGGATAGATTTGGGTAGGAAAATTTTTCTTTTACAAACTCACACACACACACATACATACATACGCACACACAAACATGGACTTTTTCTAAAGATGCTTTTTTGTTTTATTTGTTCATGTCAGTTATGCCTTCACATTAGACAATGTATTTGGATCAGCTTCCTCAAGAGTTCAGTTAACTTGGAATCCCCACAGAACTCGTTCAATTTAATTAACGGAGGAATCTGGTTATTATGTAAGTTTCATATGATTTAGCGCGCGTTTTTACTCCCGGCAGTCATTCATGAGAGCTTTTTCAAACACTACAAAGGAATTCCAATGTTGCGCCAACCAGCGAAGTCGCAGTAACGTAACCGACTCGCATGTTTAGAGGTTCCAGATTCAATCCCTGATGACTGTCCACTCTCACTTATGGATATTCGTCGTTTATCCGGTTCGGTAATGGAATGCTGAGCTTCCTCTTCTATCTCGAATCTCTGTCCCTTTATTTCTTGTATTCATCATTACCTTCATTTAGGATTGTATGACCTGTGACGGTGTTAGAGGTGCTTCTTGCAGAGGTTCCTTTCCTGCGTTGGTTAGGATCCGCTTAGGCGCCTCTTTAGGAAACCCAATATTTAGAGGCCTGTGGGTGAGGCGGGCGGCTTGGATGCGCTAGATCTGAAAATGTTAAGGGTCCCCTCCATACTAGTGCATATCTTCATCCGGATCTGGTCGCCCCTTGGGTCTCCTCCTCATCCCTCGTTCCTAGAAATCACGGTAGAAGCAGAATAGGCCGAAAGCATGCGTGCGGTGCTCTGTGCCGTTTGCAGAGGCTCTTCCGTTCGTACTTTACTTACTTTACCCTTTATAGCATTCTGCCTACTAAATTTTACACACTAACAATTCCGTGCAATTACAATCCTTACGACCTTGGGGCTACTAACTGACTTACACAAGGCAGAGGCGGTAACGAGGAGGTGACGTGGCCAGCATCACGTATCCCAGCCGATATATTGGCTGTCACTTTCATCACAATGCGATGGGTACCGGTTCTATACCCGCATGGGTGGGATCGAACCTGGGCGCATTCCTTTCCCCTCTAACAAGCCTTAGCCAAAAAAATATGAATGGACTGTAATATGCTCTCCAGAAAGATCTTCAGCTATAGAGAAACGTCCCCTCTTACATATAGTTCTGAAACTAACAAATGCGACTGTTTACTTTTCTCTTCAGTACGTATTTTCAACGTTATCCTTCCTCGCTAGTTTGAAGAAGTGCTATTTAAGAAATCTGATATGTACCATTCACATGACTTTCTCTATATCCCAGTAAAAATTCTTCTTAAAAAACTTATACTTCTATTTACTTTATGCTAATCAGAAAAAAATTAGCAGAAATAGTCTTATTACTTGCTTCCTTGTAAGTAGAAGCGAAATAAGGGGCTACCATAGGTTAAAGTGATAGTCAAAAACTGGTTGCTATGTCAATGAAGTTTCTTTGTTTATATGGATAGGAGTTGACAAGTTCCTGTATGAGAAAAGTATACGTTTTTCATAGCAGAAACCAAAAATAGGGTATGTCTCAAAAACGACGAACTCCACGAAAAAATGTATAAAACATTATTTGTGTGTTTTAATGTGCTCTACATTTTTGTGCTCTAAGTTTTTGTCCATCTCTTACGGTTTAGCAGTTATTCAAAATTCAGTAAAATTCATTCAGAATAAACTACTCTTCAGAGGCTATTCCCAGAAAATTCAAGATATACATTTTATTTGTCAGGTAAATATCTTTAATATACGAAATTTTAATCAAAATCGTTAGAGCCATTTTTAAGAAAATCAAAATTTTCGAAAAAAGTTGCACGTAAAGGGTAGTTGGGGTGGGAGGATTTTTCTCAAAATCTTCGTGTCGCATCCCTGGAAGATACTAAACTTAAATACCAAGTTTGGTATTTTACCGAATTTTCGTTTTTGAGTTTTCGTGTTCACAGACACACGGACACACTAACACACGGACATACGGACACACGGACATACGGACACACGGACATACGGACACACGGACACACACACACAGACCTTTTTGTGAAAATGTTTTTTTTTTTTTTTATATTGGCGACCCTAAAACATATATTTCCGGTGAAATCTCGGTATCGAATTTTTGGGTGGAGTGCAATAATTTCTCTATACACTATGTACTTAGTGCGTATGGAGAAAGTAAAAATCTGATGTGTACCATTCACATGACTTTCTCTACATCATTCCAACAAATTATTCTTAAAAAGCTTATACTTCTATTTACTTTATGCTAATCAGAAAAAAATAGCAGAAATAGTTGTATTACTTGCTTCCTTGTAAGTAGAAGCGAAATAAGGGACTACCATAGGTTAAAGTGAAAGCCAAAAGCTGGTTGCTATGTGACTGATGTTCCTTTGTTTGTATGGACAGGAGTTGACAAATTCCTGTATGAGAAAGTATAAGCATGAAAAAGGAATATCTCAAAAACGATCAACTCCACGAAAAAAATGTATATTACATAAACTGTGTGTGTTTTTGAATAGAATTAATATAATGGAAAAAAATGAGAATAATAAAAATCAATTTAAGGGTATTATTTGACGTGCTCTACATTTTTTGTGGGTTAAGTTTTTGTCCATCTCTTACGGTTTAGTAGTTATGAAAAATTCATCCAGAATAAAGTAGTCTTCAGAGGCTATTCCCAGAAAATTCAAGATATACATTTCATTTGTCAGATAAATATCTTTAATATTCGAAATTTTAATCAAAATCGTTAGAGCCATTTTTGAGAAAATCAAAATTTTCGAAAAAAGTTCCATGTAAAGGGTAGTTGGGGGTGGGGGGGATTTTTCTCAAAACCTTCGTGTCGCATCCCTGGAAGATATTAGATAAAAATCTAATTGTTCCATTCACATGACTTTCTCTACATCTCTGGAACAAACTATTATTAATAAGCTTATGCTACCATTTATTTCGTTCTAATCGAGGAAAAAATATCAGAAATAGTCTTATTACTTGCTTCCTTTTAAGTAGAAACGAAATAAGGGAGTATCTTAGGTTAAAGTGATAGTCAAAATCTGGTTGCTATGTGACTAAAGTTCCATTGTTTGTATGGACAGGAGTTGACAAATTCCTGTATGAGAAAAGTATACATTTTTTAAAGCTGAAACTAAAAACATGAAATATCTCAAAAACGATTAACTCCACGAAAAAAGTATATAACATAATTTGTGTTTTAACATGCTCTACATTTTTTGTGTGGTAAGTTTTTGTCTATCTCTTACTATTTAGCAGTCATGCAAAATTCCGTAAAATTCATTCAGAATAAAGTAGTCTTCAGAGGTTATCCCCAGAAAATTCAAGCTATGCATTTCATTTGTCATGTAAATATATTTAATATACGTTACTTTAATCAAAATCGTTAGAGCCATTTTTGAAAAATAAAAATTTTCGAAAAAAGTTCTATTTAAAGGCTGGGGGATTTTCTTGAGAATCTTCGTGTCGCATCCTTGGGAGATACCGAACTTACATACCAAGTTTGGTATTTAATGATCTTTTCGTGTTTGAGCTATGCTGTCCACAGGCACACATAGGCACACACACGCACGGACCTTTTTCCAAAAATGCTTTTTCTGGATTCAGGGGAACCCAAAACATGTATTTCCGGTGAAATTTCGGTATCGTACTTTTGAGTGCATTACAATACCTTCTCTATACACTATGTATATAGTACGTGTAGAGAAGGTAATATACTGATATAATAAAATAACTAATGGCAATCTGAAGCACCAGTATGAAACTGAATTATCCATACAAGTAGTGTAAATTGTCGTATACGCAGCTTTCATTGCTCCTGAGAAAATATTGCTCATATTACACTTAGCTATACATTATGACATTGATTATAAATTGTTGTTCCACACAATCATGCTTCAAATCTCGGCTAAGGCGTTGCATTTTTACGTCGATTTACCTTATCAAGTTAAGCTTGTGTGCAAGCACAACATTCACTTTAGGGTAGCGAACTTTTTTAACATATCTTCAGACTTTGGTCTATATTACATTGCTGGTGATTTTGAGTGTTTTCAGCCCTTTTAGACAGAGCCAAAGACAAAGATACAAAGGAGAGGTATAAAAAGGGACCTGATGAATTAGTAGATAGCTACTACCACTCATTTATCGGATACTTCAGTCTAAGATTGGCGTTAAGGACAATAGGAAGTGTTCCAGTAACTTTAGCGTTCGTGTTGAAACGAAGTTTTCCATGAAACATAGCGGACACTTTTTCAGAAAATCTTTAATTTCTTTGGTAATTTTCCTCTACTGCCAGTAGCTATGACATTAACCTCCGTTTGTGAACTTATTATTCATTCACGTTTAAGATAAAAGTACGTTTAAGATAAAAAGATTTGAAGTCTTTGACCTCCAGATATCAATCTTGCATAACACAATGCTTTCACTATTCTCCAAAGTTACACAAAAAATTGGCTAAAAATAATATTCATAAGCAAAATGTAGCTCAGAGCAGGTTTACACAATTGATATAACTCCAGTAGATATTGCAAAATGTAACTCAGAGCAGGTTTACACAATTGATATAACTCCAGTTGATATAGCAAAATGTAGCTCAGAGCAGGTTTACACAATTGATATAACTCCAGTTGATATAGCAAAATGTAGCTCAGAGCAGGTTTACACAATTGACATAACTCCAGTAGATATAGCAAAATGTAGCTCAGAGCAGGTTTACACAATTGATATAACTCCAGTAGATATAGCAAAATGTAGCTCAGAGCAGGTTTACACAATTGATATAACTCCAGTAGATATAGCAAAATAAAGCTTGAGGACTTAATAGATGGATAGTTAAAGTCAGAATGAAAAATTCAATGTCATAGCTGGTATTTGAATCACTGATCTTCAGTCTGACTCTACCTATCCAACTCCTGTCCTACACACGATTTCTGTGAGAAAACAATTAAATTATCACAATTGACTATAATATACCATGAATCCAGGGTTTTGAAGTGCTTACGACATTGTAAGTCGCCATTGGAGAGATCACCTTGTGGTTTACCGGAGCCATGTGAGTCCGTTGAGAAGTTTAATGCTATGCCACCATGTTGCCAATGTAGCTCAGTGGCAGAGCAACCGGCTAGAAACCGGCAGATCCGTGGTTCAAATCCTGTCTTTGACGTTGAATTTTTTAGTCTGAATTTACCTATTCAACTCCTCTCGTACACACGGTTTCTGTGAGAAAACACGACTTACTAGATGGTTCTCAATGAATAATATATCATATATTTCACAAACCTTCTTATCGCTTAACAACAAATAATTATTAAATTTGGATTATTTTTCTCAATATTATCTTTAGGTGAATTACCTCCATTTCTAAGGTTTTTCCCAAAATGAATTGCAATTCAATTTATAGCCCAAAACCATATTATAACAGAAGAAAGTTGAGTTTCAATGGCGCACCTTCGAACCATTTCTCAATATAAAAAATGAACCTGTCAGAAGTCCCTGGTTATCCTGTGTCATTATCAGGACACATGTAATTTTCTGAAGGAAATTTGGATAACTAAGGAAAAAGTGGGCTCAACTATTTAGTAATAACGTGAAAAATTGTTGACATTATTGTACTGATCAATCCTAAATGCTTATTGAATGACAAAAGAAGAATAAATGAAAATACTGAATAGATTTTATATTTTTATGTCCCAAATATTTATGTTCTCCAGCGCATTCTGGAGAAAACTATCCTGGAGAGTCAAAAGCTTGCTTAGACCGTGATGAGAAAAACAATAGAAGTATCTGCCACTATGAAATTTTCAGCTCTTTCTTTGAACCGTTTCTTTTGAATAATATCTCTGTGCATAAGTGCAGCCAACTTATTTGTGGCTTATATAGAAGATTAAAGATGGAAAAACTGCGGTAAACGTTCCAAGTAGCAAGCCTGCCAAGAAAATCATCATAGATGAGAAAACTAGAGGCTAGAAGTGTGCTATACTTGAGCTAATGTATTGAGTTAAAATACTTAAAAACTATTTTCATTAAACCTGCTACGCACTTTCCACTTTGGTTTCACCAAAAACATGTGATCCTTGGTGCGGTCTTGTCATTTGTGCAGTTTTCTTAGGCGCTTTCTCTTACGTACTATAGGTTATGTAAAAATAATTGTCCAAAAATCATTTGGATATAGACTCGAAGCAGTAATATTAAATAAAAGTAGTGTAGTCAGTAATTGTCTAAAATAAGGTGAACAACGATATCATTTTTATGCTAATTTGTAAGCTCGATCCAAAAATATCCATACTTTTGTCCTAACAAGTATAATCTCCATTCATAATTAATAACATATTTAAAAACTATCTTCAATTAATGAAAATATTTTATTGAATTTCACTTAATAAAAGGTCTAATAACCTACAATAAATAATCCCAATTTTAGGTTCCATGTCACTTATTGTATGAATAATCTCTTTTATCATTTGAATATACTGAAGTACCATTTACTAATGAAAATTTTGCATTTGGTCCAAGCCTTTTTGTAACCATAAGATTTGATTAATAGTTTCTTGAACTTTCGGAGACGAGCATGAGGTATACTGTAGTGCTTTACAAAAGAGATCAGGAAGATAATGAGGAGGAGGAAGAGGATGATGACGAAGACGATAATAATAATAATAATAATAATAATAATAATAATAATAATAATAATAATAATAATAATAATAATAATAATCAAATAACAGAAATATATATATATATATATATATATATTTAATATTAAAGAATTGATTGTCCCAATGGAAAGAAATTATTGCTGGAAATAAGAAATATACACCCTATTTATTTACAAGATAATATAAGTCTATGAAAGATAGTACAAAGGAGAATGTACATTCACTCAATAGATCTATCAATTTAAAAGAAGATTCATGTCGAATTATTGGGGATCAGAAATGGAAGAACGAATTTAACCAGTTTTCAAAAAAAAAACCTTTGAAGAGTACGTGAAGAACAAAGGGAAATGCTAAGGAAACCAATATTGCGATATAGGCGTTAGGTACTGACTGGGTGGCTCGAATAGATACTGGGCAGTAGTTTTGGGTGACCTACTTGCTCGAGCTTATCTCGAAGTGGATATTACTCTGCAGATGCGACACACAGCCTTCTGGCGAACATTTGCTGTCATTACTTCTTTTCTCAAATTGTCTTAAAGGGATCACCGTACCGAAGTAAAACTTCAGTTGATAATCGCATTATTAATTTTTTGAGAGGTTGGCAGTTAAGTATGAGTAACTTATAACAAAAGATTTCCAGTCAGGAACTGGATTACTGCACCTCCCTCCATCAATTGGAACCACTGCGAAATCATGGCACGCTGCATGTTTCAAATCAGTCACTACGCGTGCGACAGTAAATCCGTAATAAAAGCTGTGGTTGTAAATTCACATGCCAGATTTGGTGCTGTTACTCATGGGCAGGAGGGATTTTATTTTAATATATTCTTTGAGTTTCGAATACATTGAAAAATTATAATAGAAGCGCTTACAGCGACTGGATGCAAGACACCCAACCTACTGCTCAGAATCTATCTTTACTTACTATGGAAACAAGCGTTTGAGTAAATTGAACATGATTGATACAATTTGTTTTTCTAATCCGAGTGAATTTAACGACATCGACTAATCTTTTACACGAATATAAGTAGTTTTATTGTTTATTGTATAATATTCATTTTGTATTCCTGAATTACCGAATAAAATGTTGTATCACATATAATATTTAAGAAATCGTGCACAAAAATAATATTTATTTCCCTATTGAGCCCTTGTTAGTAAACAAATCAGCTATAGGATATTAAAGAGTTTTGTGTAATCAAACCTTGCTCTCTCACAACAAATGTTATGTTAAGATAAAAGCCCCTCAATTGTAGTCCTTTTGGTTGGCAGAAGCGAGCTCAGTCTTAGAACTTAATAATGTTAAATGAACCTACTCAAAAACTATTGAACATACAGCAAAAACTATCGCTGTGAGTGAAAGCAAATCCGAAATGGCCAGCACATTCATTGTTATAGAATCTCATTGTGGTTCATTTTTTTCCTAAAACGTTCTGGAACGTGCTCCATGCCATCCACCTTTGTATAACAGCGCCAATAAAAGAGCGTTATTAGGGCATGACGGTTTGTTGAATCAGAAGTATGTTACGCTTCACCGGCAAGTGCAGGGTAATTTTCTTCTTAAAGCATTCCCAGAATATCAAAATACCAGTTTTTATTAACTTTCTTTAATTTAGCAAAATCGTTTAATATCAATATATTGTTTTAATGGTTGCAAGTTCCATACAAAAATGTTATGTGTTATATTCACATCTTTCTCCACCCACTCTTTAGAAAATTGTTATTACGAAAGCTTAATCTTCCATCTAGTTCTTGTTAAGATAATAAGTTTCAAAAAGTGTCTTTTTGCATATTTCCTTGTAGGTACAAGGATTAGGTTAATACAGCAGGTCTTAAAATATTTAAGACCGAATTGCTATTTAATGCCTTTGCAATTTTAGTCTCTTTGCACGGCCAAGAGGGGAATAAATATGGCTTTTCATTTCAGAAAAAAATAAGTATTTGAAAATATAAACCAGGAAGAAGGGATATCTTAGAAATGGTTAGTTCTAAATATACAGAGTGTCCTATAATACGACCGTACAAATAGACAGGATTGTAGAGTGGTCCAAAATAAGCAGTTTGAGATAGAGAACCTATGGGCTATGGGTCCTAAATTCTTTGCTACAGCATAAAATATATTAAGGGTTAGCACGCCACTGATCAAATGCGCAGTGGACCGTGACGTGAGCACTGCATTTTGGAGAGGATAGGTAGGGCATTATTTAGTGTTATGGGGGGTCACCAGAGGATATGAAGACCTTCAATGTTCTTGCAGAAATTACACCTACGAAGAAATGAACCTTGCACCCTATCAAAATTCCAGGATTGCTGCGAACTTCACCACACAAGAAGCTAAAGTTCGTGTCAACACTTGTTAATCTGATTCAACGGAAATTGGTAGCGAGGCTCTCAAGCATGCGCAATAGTATCACGTGGCAGCAAAAAGCACATGAGCTCTGAAGTTCACAGCTTAGATTATTTTAGGATATTAAATTGTGTGCTCTCCGTTTCGTACCTCGAAACAATTTATTTTCTTACACATAACGTGTATACTTCTACAATATGAATACAATTCATGGTTCTCACAGTAGTTAAATTTAAGCATTAGGCAAGATTTTCAGAGTTACAGCCGCACAGTACGACAGTAGCTCAATTGGTTAAAACGTCCTAATACGTACGGATCCTGCGAATAGCTCAGATTTTCTTTGTTTCATCGCTAAAATCAGTTGCTACGTTTCAGAGCACACATTACATAAGTGTTTACAAAAACTCTTATTGTTTTATTACATTAATCTACACAGATTGCTTGGCAATTACTGCATTTAATATTGAACGCTGCATAGATATCGTTCACAGTCTTTTGAAAGTAATTTGTACTGGAAGGTAAACCAAGTGTATTAGTGCTACACTAATGGTGTGCTCTTTGAGAAAAACAAGGAAATTTCAGAGAGCTGTGCGATCTTAGTATCGTGGGGTTCGATGACTCCCCCACCAATGTGTTTTGGCGGAGAGCTCTAGCTAACCACCTACGATCTGAAATCAGCCGAGCTATAATCAGAAGTGTGCATACCCTTAAGTACCGGCAATTTTCCCAAGGTTACAAGTCCAAGAATTTTAAATGTCGTATTGATTGTGTACGATACTACCTTCCATTGTCTACTGGCATACAAATGAAGCATTCTGAATGAAAATAGGAGTCACACGTCCACATTCCTTTAGTTCATGGCCATTGAAGTTCGATCCAAAAACATGCCATAAATTTGACATTTGGCAAAAAGGACAATAGGTTCACTATCTCAAACTGTCTATCCAGGATCTCTCTACAATCCTACTAAGCAGTGCGGTCGAATTCTGGGATATTCTGTGTATATAGAGATGACTTGGTGATCCACTTTCCTGTGGAGTAATTGTCTATTTCTTAATGTTTCCCAATTATGCAAATGTTATTCAGAATGATGGACACTTCAAAGGAAAACACTCTCCTCCATAAAAAACATAAAGGGATTAAAATAATAATTACAAAATATATCTTAATTTCTTAGAAAATTCAAAATACACGTTTCATTTGTCATAGAAAGAATGTTAAACAGGAGATGTTTTAATCAAAATCGTTACCCCGCTTCCTTAAAATAAAAGGTTTTGAAAAATTGTCCATATAAAGGGTACTTTGAAGTGGGGGGGGGGAACTTTCTTGAAATCTTCGAGTCGCATCCTTGGAAGATGCTAAACTTAAGTGCCAAGTGAGGTATTTAACCGGCTTTGCTGTTGAGTCATGCTGTTCAGACATCCACACACACACACACTCGGCTCTGTTTCCACTTGGAATAATGATGATGATGATGATGATAATAATAATAATAATAATAATTATATAATTATTATATTGTATTTGCATATTGTGCCTTATATTGTATCTGCAATTTGGCGGTAAATGTCACATTGTTGAAAACAGCTGTTAAATATTTTAACATTGCTATTTTTTTTATTTTTAAGTAAAATTAGGTAGTGAAAATTATAGATCATAAATTTTTCGTGCGCTTTGTTTATATATATCTTTGATAAGCACTTTTTTATTTCTTAATAAATAAATGTTCATTTAGAATGATTGAGATTATCTGTCGCCTTCTTTCGATGTGACTAATTCACTTTAAAAAAAAACAAAAAAAACTAACAAATATATCTAGTACCTATTATTAATCCTTACGAAAAATCAATTTTTGCAAATTAAATAAAATATTTTATATAATTATTATTAAACTATTATTAGTTATTATTATTATTATTATTATTATTATTATTATTATTATTATTATTATTATTATTATTATTATGGGAGTCTCAAGACGCATTTCTAGTGAAATCTCGACACCTTAGTATTGAGTGGAATGCAATACTTCCTGTTCAGCTTTTCTATTCTGTAAGTACTTAGAATGCACACAATTTTTAGGTAATTTACTTGTGCCCTTTCCTTATTAAGTTTAATTGTTTCTATCGTTTTATTTCGCATATTGCACTATCTCTATAATGTTTGAGTATTCCAAGTCAAACGGTTGTTCATCCTGCACTAGTGTCTTGTGTGGAGTTTTGAGAGTATTTTCTCGTGTATACAACACGCTGCGAGTTTTATTATTGTTATCGAGACTTAGATCCACCATGGTGGTACGCAACGGCAAAGATGTGAACTAATACTAACCCATGCTGGTAATGCAACAGGCTAAATCGCATGTGGTGGAACAGTTATTTATGCAACGATCCTATAATGACAATTATTGGGATATGAGTGAGAGGCAAATTTCGACGCTCACTTTGCTCACGTCGAAAAACCTCACGAGTATATTTAATATTTAGATATCCTACATACGAAAGATGAACTCTGCGGACCACTATGCATATTGTAGCATGCGTCGATAACAAATGAAATTCGATTCACGTGATAGTTGATTTGCAAGATGGAGACTGAGGTATTTTGGCCTAGTGACAATGATATAGACTTTAATTTCATACCTCCTGATATAAAAGAGGAGGCGAGTAATATTGTTAACAATTTACTTCCACAGAAATCAAAAAAGATTTACTAAAAGTTATATGCTAAATTCATGGTATGGAGAATCACATGTGATCCTTTACTTCACTCTACATCGTGACTTTTAATTGCGTGTAACACAAAACCTATGTGGCCAACTGTTTAAAACATATGTCTTCCATTTAAAGGATTTTCTCTATGCACTGTCATTTTGTTTTTATTAGTTTCTTCTTTCCAAGCAATTCTTAAAAAATCTACTTTCTGCAGATAAATATTTGAAAAAACGCTTTTATTACATTTCTTTGTAGACATAATGGGAACAGGGGTTAACAGAGGGGATATGCTATAGCCAATTCTTTTAAGAGCTGGTCACCATGTGAATCATTTCGAAATTACAATCTCTTTGCAAAGCCCAATACAAACAGACTTTCCATTTGATAAAAGTATTAGCAAAGGTATGTAATCTAATAACAAGGAATGTTTAATATCTTTTCTTCACAGAAGAAAATATATTTGACATAAACTGTACATTTTAACGAGAGTTTACAATTTTTAGTAAGATTGTTATATATCTTACGATTTACCAGTCACATGAACATTATCAAATGAACTTCAGGGGTTATTTCCAGAAAACTCAAGATTTTAATTTCATTGTCATAAAATATCTTAATCGTTAAAGCATTTTATGAGAAATTCAAAGTTTTCGAAAAATATTCCATGTAAAGGGTAATTTGGGGGCATATCTTGGAATTTAGTACCACGTTCGGTATTTAATCAGCTTTTCGTTTTCTATTTCTACCGTTCACACACACATATAAAGAACACAATAGTTATAGTAGCGATATTGTTTTTGCATGGCATTGCGAAAAACATATGAATGGTTTTTAGCACATTAAAACGTGCAAATAGAAGAGAATTAAAGCATAACATAAAAAAACATACGTTGCGTATTTTAAGATCTTATTTATTGTGCGGTAAATTTTGTCTGTCCCTTATGATTTGACGGCAAATAAACATTGTACAAAAAAAAAAAATACAAAAATAAAGAGCAGTTTTACGCCAATCTAATTTATGCGTTTTATTTTTATCGGATATTCTATTTTTATTTTCTCTACCCGTACTTAGTACATAGTGTATAGAGAAGGTATTGTAATGCACCGAAAATTTCGATACCGAGATTTTACTGGAAATATATGTTTTAGAGTTCCCTGTATCCAAAAAAAAAAAAGTGTTATCAGAAAAAGGTCCGTGTGTGTGTCTGTCTGTCTGTCTGTCTGTGGACAGCATAGTTCAAAAATGAAAAGACCGTTAAATACTAAACTTGGTATTTAAGTTTGGTATCTCCCAAGGATGTGACACGAAGATTTCCAAGAAAATTCCCCCACCCCCAACTACTCTTTACATAGAGCATTTTTCGAAAATTTTGATTTTCTCAAAAATGGTTGTAACGATTTTGATTAAAATATCGTATATTAAATATGTTTACATGACAAATGAAATGTTTATCTTGAATTTCCTGACTACTTTATTCTGAATGAATTCTACGGAATTTTGCATAACTGCTAAACCGTAATAGATGGACAAAATTTACCACACAAAAAATGTAGAGCATGTTAAAACAGACAATTTATGTTTTATACATTTTTCTCATGCAGTTGGTCGTTTTTTTTTTGTTTTTTTTTTTAGATATTCCTTGTTTTTTGTTTCAGCTTTGAAAAACTTTTAATTTTCTCATACAGGAATTTGTCAACTCCTGCCCATACAAACAATGGAACTTCAGTCACATAGCAACCAGCTTTTGACTATCACTTTAACCTATGGTACGGCCTTATTTCGTTTCTGCTTACAAGGGGGCAAGTAATAAGACTATTTCTGCTAATTTTTCCTCGATTAGAATGAAATAAATAGAAGCATAAGTTTTTTAACAATAATTTTTTGCAGAGATGTAGAGAAAGTCATGTGAATGGAACACATCAGATTTTTATAATGTTCATACGCACTAGTTAATCCAAAATAAATATATATATATATATAGGTATATATATAGATATATATTTTTTAAATGTTTTATCAAGACACCTAAAACGTGTACTCCCAATCAAATCTCGAAATTGAACTTTTGGGTGGAATATAATATATATTTCTTCCACCTACTATAGCCAGGTTGTAGAGAAAGAAATAATAAAGGACAGCTGCTCTAACCTAAGTGGCGCCAATACTTCCGGTTTTAGTCTAGATTTAAAGTAGCAGACATGAAGGTCTTCAGTTCGATTGCTGTGTGGCCTTGCACAGTCAACACTCCCGTTAATGCTCCTGCTAAGTTTACATCAATGACGCAGTAACTGCGATCAAGTTTCACGACACGGAAGCAGATTTATAACTTCTTTGTTTTAAGTCGGATTTTTGTTTCCTTCTGTCGCGCATTTGTTAGCTACCGATCAAATACCTTGAATTAGAGGACATACACTTACTAAAATGACTATAAACAGTTCTTAATCATTTAAGAATTAAATATTCCGAAGGCTTGTAATACACAATAATTATAGGTTACGTCGAACAGAGAAACCACTTATTATGCAAAGTAACTACTTAAAAAGTGTCTTTACCTATTATTAATATCGAACATGTTGTTAAGACTAAATTGAAATACTGTTAATTTAACACATATACAACAAAATGACTCTAATTATATGTATTTTTGGAAGGAAGGTGTTAAACGGAAATTCCGTAGCCAAGATTAATTTCATCTTCCTGTCTTTTAAATGGATATTTTAGGAAATTATGGTATCAGTTATTTGACCTTCAAATTATATCTAAGTTTTTTAATTTTACTTTCTCTTTATACGAAACAGGCTCATATTTTGCCACATTATACTAAGACAGAACAGCTGAGGAGAATCAATCTGCCAGATTCCTTTGTTATCTCGAAGAAAGGGAAACAAGCTAGTTAGACCTTGCTAATTGGGAATGGGAGAGGTAAGCAAATGTTACATTTTATAAAAGGTGATAGAGCTCAGATCGAAGAGAGAGGAAAAGGGTTAATAGTGAAAGGAGGAAGGCTTTGGAGCGGGTATGGAATTGGTTTTATAAACAAAGCGCGCGCGCGTGTGTGTGTGATGTCGGAGGGGATTTCACACTACAGCCAGTGGCTTACTGTAAGTCAGATCAAAGGGCGGCTGGAGAAGAGCCACCGTGGAAGGTCCCTAACATATTCCAAGCAGTTCTTCATCTCGAAGCGGGTAGCACTAGAAGCCCGCGCTCTAGGTCTGAGTCTATGGACAACTTCCAACGCCCTCCCGCCGCCGAGAGCTGTATTTCTAAAGCGCAAGTGAGGGCGCCACAAACTTATTCCTCGGCGGCAATTATAACCATAAAACAATTAGGTTTGTTCAAATAAAGTTGAATAAAAGGACAGGAAGTTTTGGGGGAATGAAGATACTTCCCCAAAATTTGTCTAGTGACCTGGGAAAGCTCCCGAAAAAAAACATGGGTCAGAGAAGTCGCTCGGAAATCGATGCCACGTCTTCCCGACAGACAAAACGCCTGTGCCACCTGGCTTGCAAATCGTGTACTTGTGAACAACTTTACCTTTATCTTTCTATTTCTTCTTATTTTTTGCTGTTCGTTTCTCTGTTTCTTCAATTCTTATAAAATATAATTAATCTTAAATTCAGAGTGAGACATATAGCATGAAACTTGAGTGTATTATATAGGCAAGTAGTCTATTTAACCCGTGCGATATGAGCCTCAATATGCAAAATGTCCAATACATACGCCATTTTACTGCACTTTATTCCTCTTCCACTTAACTAAGGTAAAATATTGAATTGGAACCAAAGTCGCTATCAAGATTTTACTGCAATGACACTCTTTGATTTTTAATTGTTGTAATTCCTTCTTTCCAATACCACTTCGTAGATGTTTATTAAATAATCTAAAATGTTTTATTACCAATTACCTCATGGGATTAAAGGAAGAAAAATCAAGAATGGTTAAACAGGTGACAAACCAAATTAAGCGTCAATATTGAAAACAAAATGTGCAGTAAAAGGTGTGGAAATGGCTAAACTCATTAATATATTATTTGACACAAATTGGACATTTAAATGAAAATCCAATTTTTTTTTTTTTTTTTTTTTGGTCCAACATTTTAATTTATCTCTTATGGTTTCTACGTATACAGGAATAGAAGTAGAGGTCTTCGGATTGAAATAGAAATGGATTCTACTTGTCATAGTCATATCTTAAAACATTGATATTATTATACTTTTCTTAAATAATTATCGCGAGCATAAAAGATAACGAAAATTTGTCAACGTAACATATTTGGAATGCGGAAATTTGTTGAAATTCTTTGACTGTGGTCTTTTTCGCACAGAAGTATGAAATTTCGTATTTACTCCGTATATGGAGAATTATTCACATAGTTACATATATATTTATATAAAATGTAATTTTTTCTGAATTCAGAGGCTACATTCTGTGATTAAATATTGACATAAAACTTTTGCTTTGCATACGAATTTAAGTGTGTGTGTGTGTGTGTGTGTGTGTGTGTGTGTGTGTGCGTGTGTATCGGTGTAAAACAGTCTCTTGCTAGTAACATTACTTGAGATAGCACGTCATCAATAAAACGTATGTACTGAGTTTTACTATGGCTATACCGTCATAAGGAGCAAAGGAGACCAAATAAATGAACTAAACATAAAAGGAAAAGAAACTTGTAATACTGCACCCTGGTATCTGGCTCCTTAAACGAGGACACGTGTTTCAAATTGTATATTTATTGAATTCTTTCAAAACAATTTCATACATTCATTGTTGTACAGCATTACATACAACATATAAATAGTAACTAAACTACACAAATTGCAAAAGAAATACATTAATAATAATACTCATAATAATAATAATAATAATAATAATAATAATAATGACACTTTCATAGAAAAATTGAAACGATATAAATTACAGCATTAAAAAAAAGTGATATTAATGAGACACTTTGCATTGCGAATTAAGACAATCGTTTGTGTTTGCATCTACTGAAGGTAAACTTGAAGTGAAGGAACCGAAGGAGGCTATAGGCCGCAGATAGAGACCGACCAGAGATCCCTAACAACTGCAAGCTTAATGATCCGATCACACTAGCAAGCTGCTAAGAAAAGTAATTCCTCTGGCGGTACCGGAGAGAACTTGACCCACCTGAGACGACTCCGAGAAGGCTACCATTTGTCAGGTCTGAGAATAGCTTTCCAATGAGCAAGCATCTGTGTCATATTCCGACACCGACCTACACTGCACACCCCTAAGGCCACCCTGAAACACGAAGAAGGTAGCAAGATTATAGGAAATATGAGAAAAGAATTCCTGATAGAACAAACCCCATTCTAGAATTTGCCTTGCCAACCGGGTAAAAAAAAAATGGCCAAAGAGGCCGATCCCAGTAATCAAACCCAGCTCGGTTTGAGTTTTCCCAAGCACCAATGGAAGTTTTCTTTATTTTTGTTGATTTTTATACAGGTAACTTGGAAATGTAGGATAACCAAAAACGCATTACCTATAGGTTAAATAATACAACTTATGCCATATTATAATTTTCATGACATTGAGTGGTACGTTCGTTTTATTTTTAAATAAAAACAACACATTGAAGTCGTCATTGGACAAACATGACCCCGTGCAAAAAGTTTGGAACATCATGGGTAACGTAATACACCTCGACTTGCTTCTTTTGTAAGTGTTACTGTTAGTCAGAAAAAAAATCTGATGTGTTCCATTCACATGACTTTCTCTACAATTCTGCCATAAATTATTGTTAAAAAGCTTATGCTTCTATTTACTTCCTGCTAATCGAGAAAAAATTAGCAGAAATAGTCTTATTACTTGCTTTCTTGTAAGTAGAAGCGAAATAAGGGAGTACCTTATGTTAAAGTGATGGTCAGAAACTGGTTGCTATGTGACTGCAGTTCCTTTGTTTGTATGGACACAAGTTCACAAAGGCCTGTATGAGAAAAGTATGTTTTTTATAGCTGAAACCAAAAATAAGGAATATCTCAAAAACAATCAACTCCACTAAAAATATGTATAATACATAAATTGTGTGTTTTAAAGTGCTCTACATTTGTTGTGTGGTAAGTTTTTGTCCATCTCTTATGGTTTAGCAGTTATGCAAAATTCCGTAAAATTGACCCAGAATAAAGTAGCCTTCAGAGGCTATTCCCAGAAAATTTAAAATATACATTTGATTTGACAGGTAAATATCTTTAATATACGATATTTTAATCAAAATCGTTAGAGCCATTTTTTAGAAAATAAAAATTTTCGAAAAAAGTTCCATGTAAAGTGTAGTTTGGTGTGGATGGATTTTTCTCAAAATCTTCATGTCGCATCTCTGGAAGATACTAAACTTAAATACCAAGTTTGGTATTTTACCGACTTTTCGTTTATGAGTTATTGTGTTCACAGACACACGGACACACATACACACGGACACACACACACGGACCTTTTTCTGAAAATACTTTTTTTGGATGCAGGGGACCCTAAAACATATATTTCCGGTGAAATCTCGGCATCGAATTTTTTGGTGGAGTGCAACACCTTCTGTATACACTATATGTATAGCACGTATAGAGAAAATAAAAAAACACATATTACTGTGGTTTTAAGTATCTGGCACAATAGTTTGCTGCCAATGTATTTCAGTTAGTAGAACACACAAAAATTAACCGTTGCATAACTTATTTGTAAAATTGCTATAAAAGGATTAAATTATGTAATTAAAGTGAACTACAAATTGCGAAATATTTAGTAACAATTCATAGGCAGATGTTTGTAGGAAGTATAAAAATCTAGAGTACTAAATATAGTTGAGACAGTCACATCTTGCTACTTTTATGTTATCAATAGCTTAAAATCAACAAGAAAAGGTAATTTCCAACGATATACAGTGGACTGTGTAACGTGTCGTTTGTATTACTATTTTCGCCAGTAAATAATAACCTGTAAATACACTACATAGGAAATGTGGATCTTTTTAAAACACGCAATTTATTTCAAATAATGTTTGTGGCATATGCCATTTCCAAAATATCCTTTAATAGTGGATTATTTGTCATTCTTTTTAAGTCAGTTCTACATTGAGCTGTTTTTGCGGTTATTAATATCTACATATAAGAATAGATTTTATAGTGTACAATAAACTTATTGTAATTAATATATAGTTTAAGTAGTGCTAGATGTGGATGTAGTTTATTCTGTAGCTTAAGAAGTAGATGACCAGTTACAAAGTTGATGGCCTTCCAGTAATATCACTTTCTCTAGCGCGCTAGTACAATGTACATAGTGCATAGAGAAGGTATTGTATTTCAACCAAAAATTCGATGTCGAGATTTCACAGCTAATATCTGTTTTCGAGTTCCCTGTGTGCGAAAAAAAAATGTTTAGAAAAAGG
This sequence comes from Hymenopus coronatus, assembly GCA_030762935.1. Taxonomy (NCBI): domain Eukaryota; kingdom Metazoa; phylum Arthropoda; class Insecta; order Mantodea; family Hymenopodidae; genus Hymenopus; species Hymenopus coronatus. Next base: position 21,984,022 of record CM060886.1, on the reverse strand, counting down.
GCAGTGTGTGTCTGTGTGTGTGTCTGTGGAACGCATGCCTCAAAAACGAAAAAAAAAGAAGTAAAATACCAAACTTGATATTTAAATTTAGTATCTTCCAAGGATGCGAAACGAAGATTTTGGAAAAAAAAAAAAAAAAAAAAAAAACCGCCACCAAAGGGTACCCTTTACTTAGAAAAAAATTCTAAAATTTTGATTTTCCCAAAAATGGCTCTAACGATTTCGATTAAAATACCGTATATTAAAGATATTTAAATGGCAAATAAAATGTATATCTTGAATTTTATGGAAATAGCCTCTAAAGACCTCTTTATTCTGAATGAATTTTGCTGAATTTTGCATAACTGATAAAACCATAAGAGTTGGACAAAAACTTACTACATAAAAATATAAATCACGTTAAAACACACAGTTTATGTCATATACGTTTTTTTTTTCTTGAAATTGACCATTTCTGAGATATTTCTTGTTATTCGTTTCGTTTCAGATTTAAAATACTTAAACTTTTCTCGCACGGGAGGTTGTAAACTCCTGGCCCTGCATAGAAACGGATTTTAACCACATAGCAACCAGCTTTTAAAAGATTTGACTATCGTTTTAGCCTAGTGTATTCCTTTATTTACCTTCTACTTACAAGGAAGCAAGTAATTAAGACAATTTCTGTTAATGTTTATCTTGATTTTGATAAACTAGATAGAAGAATATGCTTTTTAACAATAATTTGTTACAGCCATGTAGAGACATTCATGTGAAAGGAACTCATCAGATTTTTAGAAAAAGGTCCGTATGTATATGTGTCTGTGAACAGAATAGCTCAAAAACGAAAAAACCGTTAAATACCAAACTTGATATTTAGGTTTAGTATCTTCCAAGGATAAGGCACGAAGATTTTTAAAAACATCTCCTCTACCACAAACTATCCTTTACATGGAAGAATTTTCGAAAATTTTGATTTTCTCAAAAATGGCTGTAACGATTTTGATTAAAATCCCGTATATTAAAGATATTTACATTCCAAACAAAATATATATCTTGAATTTTTTGGGAACAGCCTCTGAAAATCTCTTTATTCTGGATGAATTTTGCCGAATTTTGCTTAACTGCTAAACCATAAGAGATAGACAAAAACTTGCTGAACAAAAAATGTAGATCTCGTCAAAACACACAGTTTATGTTCTTTACGTTTTTGTTGTAGAGGTTACCGTTTCCGAGATATTCTTTGTTATTGGTTTCAGCTGTAAAGTACTTATACCTTACTCAGACAGAAAGTTTCCGTTTTTCTTTTGTTCTACTCTTGGCCAAGCAAAAAAGCAATTTGTAATGATAATCGCAGAACTATAGCTTAAAATATTTGACTATCATTTTAGCATAGCGCATTCCTTTTGTACCCTTATATTTATAAGGAATTAAGTAATAAGAATATTCTTCTAATGTTTATCTCGGTTAGCATTGTGTAGGAAGAAGAATATTTTGTAAGAAGTTTGAAGAAAAGGTCATGTGAGTTTAACACATCAGATTTTTTTGTTTTTGTTTTAGAATAGTTTGTTTGCTTTTTATTTCAAGTACGGCTTAACTCACTTTATATTCTAAATCTTTACTTACTAATTTTATTGTTTGTAGTTTATAACTATCTGAAACAATAAGCAACAGATAAATAATGTGTAATGATTGTTTTTTTGAAATAAATTTAAAGTTTGAGGTATGGTTAGCTAATTCCCGGGATAGAGTATTTGTATTTTACTTATTTATTTATTTTGTCACGATTGCATGAAAAGAGCACTGAATTTAAAGACCAGTATATAGTATCCAGTTCTTAAATATTTGAGTATCGTTATTCCCGTTGTATTATAACGAAATGGAATATAACTATTTCTGAAGGGTTTATATGAATTAAAAAGAAGAAGATAGAAAAATCAGCTTGCGTAAGAGTAGTTTTATACCAATTAGTAGATATTAGGCATTAGATACATTTATGTGAATGTAACATCAGATTTTAATAGACTAGCAACGCCGATCATTAATAATCTGTGTAAATTGGAATTAAATATGCTTCATTTGAAATTAATTCCTTTTAAAGTTTTTCTACTTTATAACTAGATTTCTGGTTTTATTATATTACAAGAACTAAGCTGCAGAAAATTAATAAAATCCTTTATATACTATCCTTGACACCTGCATAAACACCGGATCAGACCAACGGTTACAGTATAACTACCATTCCTCCAATCAAGACAAATGAATCTCTAGGTAAATGAATAATATATTCAATTGTAGAAAATATTAAGTCCAAATATTGAACTCTCTTTGCATAATTGAGTACACTGTTCTTCATTCCGTAATACTTCTCTTGTAATTGACTGCTTTTTATCCCCAAGAGAAATCACATTTGTAAGAAATAAGTCTGAAGCTGCTGCTCTCAAGCCATATCATAAAGCAAAGTTCATAGCTGATTTGAAGAAGATATTTCGGGAATTCAAGTTTATAATTTAATGAGGTCATTAATTTCGGTATTGTGATTTTTACTTTCTTTATTAAGTAAAACATGTGGATTAATTAGTAGACAGAGAAGGTACAGTATTCCATCCAAAAATTCGATACCGAGATGTCACCGGAAATACATGTTTTGAACACCCCTGAATAAATAAAAAAATTCCAGTATAATTCAGAAACCCATTAAACACGAAACGTGATATAAGTTTAGAATCATTCAAAGATGCAACACGAAAATGTTATAAAAATCCCCCCAACTCAAATTATCCTTTAGAAGATTTTCCGAATTTGTTTATTTTCTCCAAAAAGGCTGTACGAAATTTTATTAAAATACCGCAAATTAAATATATTTACATGCCAAATAAAATGTATATTTTGAATTTGTTGGAACTAGTGTCTTAAGTTTGAAGTGTGTGTGTGTATGTGTGAATAGCATAACGTAAAAACAAAAAGTAATTTACATAGGTACAAACTTGATATTTAACACATCTTCAAAGCATGCGACACGGAGATTTTCAACAAAACCCCCTCACCCTAAACTGCATTTTATATGGAACATTTTCGAAAACTTTAATTTTTTAAAAAAATAGCTCTAATGATTTTGCTTAGAGTACCGTATATGTAATATTTTATGAAAAATGAAATGTGTCCTTTATATTTTATGGAAATAACTGAAGACATTCTAGATCATTTTCGCATAACTGGTAAATCGTAAGAGATAGACTAATCTTATTGGAAAACAGCTACTGAGGGACTACTATAATAATATCTGGAACGCAACTTATAACTCGATAGAAGCAATACACACCAAGCTGTTCATCCTAGATATCCCACTCTATATTTCTATGGTCAAACTTCACAGGTTCTCACCAACCACGGTAGCATCAGAGAATATCTATTCAGAATGAACAAAATACCTTCGCCAACCTGCAATTGACCCGAGGGAGGAGGCCACACTGCCCTTCATCTCCTGAAAGAATGCTCCATATTCTCCAGAGAGCGTCCAATAGTCCTAAACAACCTACCCCTGCCACAGATGATCAAGACACATATCCACACAGTGAGCGTCATCTACTTTATGACAAAAGTACACAAGAAACTCCAGAAATAACTTTTAATAAACAAGTGTAAACAATTACCAAGATAGGTAATATACCTATAAGATGAAACACGGGATGTATATTAGTGCAAATAAAAAAAAAAAAAAAAAGAAAAACAACTTCGCAGAATATGTAGATACCGTAAACAAGCAATTTGTCAGATATTTTTACTTTCTCTATAGAGAAGGTATTGTAATGCACCCAAAAATTCGATACCGAGATTCCCCTGAATCCAAAAAGAGCGCTTTTGGAAGAAGGTCCATGTGTGTGTGTGTGTGTGTGTGTGTGTGTGTCTTGTCAGTCTGTCTGTCTATGTGCCTGTGGACAGCATAGGTCAAAAACGAAAAGACCGCTGAATACCAAACTTGGTATTTAAGTTTAGTATCTTCCAAGGAAGAGACGCGAAGATTTTCAAGAAAATGCCCCCACCGCCATCTACCCTTTACATGGAACATTTTTTAAAAATTTTGATTTTCTCAAAAATGTCTAACGATTTTGATTAAAATATCGTATATTAAAGATATTTACCTGACAACTAAAATGTATATCTTGAATTTTCTGGGAATAGCCTCTTTAGATTACTTTATTCCGGATAAATTTTAGGGAATTTTGAATAACTGCTAAACCGTAAGAGATGAACAAAAACTTACCACACAAAAATTGTAGAGCACTTTAAAACACGCAATTTACGTTATGTAACTTTTTTCGTGGAGCTGATCGTTTTTGAGATATTCCTTTATTTTGGTTTCAGCTTTGAAAAACTTGTACTTTTCTCATACAGGAATTTGTCAACTCTTGTCCATAGAAACAAAGGAACTTCATTCTCATAGCAGCTAGCTTTTGACTATCACTTTAACCTATGGTAGACCCTCATTTCCCTTCTGCTTACAAGGAAGCGAGTAATTACACTATTTCTGCTCATTTTTTCTCAAATGGCTTGAAGTAAAGAACCATAAGCTTTTAACAATAATTAGGATGTAGAGAAAGCCATGTGAATGGAACACATCAGATATTTTGTGTAGTTAATCATTTCCGAGATATTCCTTGTTATCGATTTCAATTTTAAGATACTTAAAATGTTTTGAACCAGAATTAATTGGTTTTTCTTTTGTTTTACTCCTGGCCATGAGTTAGTGACCATCTTTTAGAATATTTGAAAGATTTCCTGTCTACTGACAAGTAAATAAGTAATAATACCATTTCCGCTAATGTTTTACTCGAAGTAGACAGAAGAACAAGCTTTTATAAGAATAGTTTCTTGCGAAATACAGAAAGTCGTGTTAATTGAAAATATCACAGTTTTTACATCGTAAAATATTAAGGCTCTGGAATGATGGAGTCGTGTGTAGAAATGTCGACCATCTCGTCGTATCCCCTGAGGGAACGACTCACATTATATTTTAATCACCTGATTTTACATCAAGTAAATGTATAAAAAGATGACTTAATTTATAACGTATGGCTGATGATAAAGTAGGATTGTTGCACAATTTCCTTGATAGAGGACCCTTTTTCCGCAAAACGCAAGTTTCAGTCAAACATATATTATATTTTAGGATTTTTCTATCATAGGATACCGCTACGCTAACCATTTACACTTTATTATCCACGATCTCTCTTCCTTCGATGTCGTCTTCCTACAACCAAACAACAACTAACAGTTTATCGCAATAGAACTAAACATTAGAGTACATGAAATATTTTACTCTTACACTAATAATTTCTATCATAAATACGATTTACAAACTATGTATGTATTTCCTTATAATTTTATGTATTTATTCACACACTTTATAAAATCTTATGTTGCAAACTTAATAACCGTTAAGATGCTTAAATATATTTTGGAATGGATTTCTCCTCTTCATATAGACGTATCACGCCATAAGTTGGATCGATGAATATCTATGTCATTTCATGAACAGGTATTATTGCCATTAAATTTGACGATAGGGAATGCTCGTTAATAATAACTTGATCATAGCTCCTTACCTTGTGTAGAACTATTACTTCTGTCACATTCCAAGTTTATTTTAACCTCTCTGCCCGTTTTCTATAAGCTCACACACACACACACACACACACACACACGCGTGTGTGTGTTGAAGAATTTTATATGAAGTTGAAAATGGAATTGAAATTGAAATTATATAATAAATGTTCGATACAAAAGCTATAATTTAAATTGACACAAATTTAAGGGTGGGATATCCCAAAAAGTCGATTTTGAGATTCTCTTATAAACTCCACAACTATAAGTTTTACTGTAGCTACGACGTTATTTCCGACTCAGAAATAACAAAACTAAAATTTGTTGTTTATTTATATATACATTTTTGGTTTTACTCTCGACCTAGCATATTTTCTAAATGTCTTACGATATTTATCGCAAATCTATTTAACATTTTCTCGTTGACTGTCACAAACTTTAGGACAAATATCACCAATTAAGCAAGGCTCATGTCTGTTACTAAATGTTTCAAGCACAAGAAAAATTAACTAAAAACCAGATTACCGAAAACCATAAAAGAGAATTCTAAAATAATTATATATAAAATAAAGAAGAAATAGACAAATCATATTAATTAATCTAATAACATAATGAATGGTAATAATGAATTGATGCAAATGCAAAATATTTGACACAAGTTAAGACATGTCATGATAACGTATGGAACAAACCTGGATGCAAAATTAACTGTGACGCAAAATGCAAACTGATCATGGAAGATAAAAGCTTTTTTATCATAATCGCTAGCGCAATTCACTTTTCGTTTTCTTTGCATATTGTATTGGGTTGCTTGGACGGATATTGAGCAGTAGGTTGGGTGGGCTACTTTTGCAGGGGATTTATGCCCGCAAGAATACGTATTACTGCGCAGCTGCAACTTTCCTGGAAGACATGCTTAAGCTTGGTAACATGTAATTCGCGCATCGTTGTTTTGATAGACTCTTCGCTTACGTCATAATGTCGTTGATATGCAGTTAATGTTTGTAGAATATCAATCTAATGGCAGACAAGCACGAAAACATTTAGTCAAAGCCTTCTAGATAGACGGTATTCAACATTTCGATCAATTGGAGTATCGACTGCGGAATCATGGCCATAGAAAATGACCACTTTTGTGAACCATTTTATTGACAGATGAATCTGTGTTTGGGAGTGAGTAACAGTTCCATAAAAAACAATGCCGACGAAAACCCTCATTGCTTTAAGCAGTGCATCTCCAAAGTCACTTTATTGTGAGCCTTTCGAGAGAGTAGTTAACAATAAAATCATTAGCCGAATAAAATATATTCGTAGAGCAAATTATAATTACCAGATATTCAGATAGTTTGCAACAGAATATGCCACTAGATCTGCTCTCGCACTGCAATTGGGATCTGAGGATATTGTATAAGGAACATCCTATTATCCCGTTAATACACTGGACTGCATTGCCCATTGCAAGTGGCGGGCAATTTCTAGATCAGTACATTATCTTTTTTATTTGGGTCTAGATGAGGGACTATGCTTACTAATAAATATTTCCTGACAAAAGTCACTTTAACGTAGCAAGTACCAGCATAGGATCTGTAAAGTGGAGTACCGAGATTTCACCGGAAATACATGTTTTGGGTCCCCCTGAATCCAAAAAAATCATTTTTACAAAATGGTCCGTTTGTGTGTCTGTGGGCAGCATAGCTCAAAAACGAAAAGACCGTTAAATACCAAACTTAGTATTTAAGTTTGGTATCTTCCAAGGATGCGACACAAAGATTTTCAAGAAAATCTCCCCACCCCCAGCTACGCTTTACATGGAACTTTTTCCGAAAATTTTTTTTTCTTAAAAATGGCTATAACGATTTTGATTAAAATGTCAATTATGAAATATATTTACCTGACAAATAAAATGTGTATCTTGAATTTTCTGAGAATAGCCTTTGAAGACTATTTTATTCTGGATGAATTTTGCATAACTGCTAAACTGTAAGAGATGGAAAAAAACTTAACACACAAAAAATGTAGAGCACATTAAAACACACAATATATGTCATGTATATTTTTTCGTGGAGTTGATCGTTTTTTACATATTCCTTGTTTTTGGTTTCAGCTTTGAAAAAATTATACTTTTCTCATACAAATTCCTGTCCATACAAACAAAGGAACTTCAGTCACATAGCAACCAGCTAATGTTTACCACTTTAGTCTATAGTACTCCCTTATTTCCCTTCTACTTACAAGGAAGCAAATAATAAGACTGTTTACACTATTTTTTTTCTCCATTAAAAAGAAGTAAATAAAAGCATAAGCTTTTTGACAATAATTTGCTGCAGAGATGTAGAGAAAGTCATCTGAATGGAACACATCAGATTTTTAAACATGTAGTATGAGTTTATAATAGATCACTATAAGTCCCTGAAATAAGCAGGAAGCAGGCCATCAACCTCAGCTCCAATGGATGTTTGCCAGTGTAGTTCCCAATAATAGACCGTAGTAATTTATGCCTCAGTTACACAGCATCTGACCTACAGAAAGTGATTTTTGAAGATTGATTTTTGGAACTACTACGACAATTCGTTCTGATTCACTTTAAAATTCACTCGTATACACTTGTAACCACTGAAAAATTTGTTGCATTGTGAATATCAAACTTCATTAGCATTTTAATATATGCTCATCTATAAATATGACTTGTGCTTAACATGTGGTATTAACTTAAATTTGATTTGTGTAGTAATATAAAATCATAGCTTATAAGATTTATTGTCTTGAGCATGGATATAAGGTGCAGCTTCAAATAATGGAGGTTACAATCTTCATATCATAATCTAGTTTCTTGTTTTGAACATTCAGTTAGATATGCTTAAGTCATCATTTTGTGCTGAGTAACGCAGAAGAAAGAAGGAAATAGCGGCTAGGTTTGTGCAGAATCATTTTCCACAAATATTTAGTCTTTCATTTTTACAAAGAGGTCACAGTATGAAAAGAAAAGTGGACTTCATCTTGCCACTTTTTCTGGTACAGAATCTTGAAAGTGAAAGTCTTTACAAAAATCACTTTCAAAATTTTACTTCAAAGCAAGAGTTGGGGCCTGACCTTTGAGTCTAACTGAACAAGTAATTTCAAGGAAATCAGTGATGTCACTTCGAACGGCAGCAAGCAATAAATTAGTGTGATACATGTTCTTAGATTGCGGGTTTTCTATTATCTTTTTATTTATCTATTACATATGCATGTTAAAATGCATCCTAACGAATGTTTTTCATACAACATTTTTCTACAATAGTTTACGATTTATATCAAATAAATATTTAAATATATAGAGATTAAGGAGGGATTTTTCATAGTCCCCCCGCAAACCGGTTACCTTCAGCTGTGCTATGCGCATTAGTTTACCCATACTTAGTTGTTCCGTGAACTAGTGCCCAAAACATTCATGAACGTGAAAACCACTTCACCTAATATCGTACAAAGCTAAGATTAGGTTCAGAAAAGAAAACTGAGTTACCATATATAACTTCAGATAGAGATCTTGAAGTTGATGAAATGATACATGACAAAATACAATAAAGTGACTCGTTTGATAGGGTTTTTGTTTACCTGATAACATGTAAAACTGTTTTCGTCCATATTCCTTTTCCAATTATATGTCTTTTCAGTAGCTTCGATTTTGAATAGTAAATTTATCTTTCGTATCTGCCTGGCCAACTAGCTGTTTTAATATATATATATTAAAGTTGCATGGACTCTTTTCTCCAGGCAATTTTATAAGGAAGGACTTTCCACTGAATAAACACAATTAGTTTTATAATTTCACAATTTTTTTATTTCACTATTAATCTTTGAAATAAAAATTCAATTAATCTTACAGATATCTTCTTAAATGAATGTTTGTATAAGAGATTAGTTCTTTATTCTATTTACAATACGAACCGTCGAGGTATTCAAAGATATCATATTGTTTTACATTCCTTCTTACTTTTTCTAAGTCTCCAAGTAAACTTTTTCAAACATACATAAAACAGGAAACAATCTATTACTAACTCATGTGTTCGTTCATTAAGGAAACAAGATTATTGATATTCATACCGCAGTGAGAAAAATATAAAATAGGCTTTTCTTTTAACCAGGACGCACACATTAGTTCTGAATTCATACACTGTAACGTAATGCTATGTTATATGCAAGCTACTAAGAAATGTTTAAACCAGACTTTGCATAAGTTTTTAAGCAATTACGTCACTTACAGTAAAGTATTCAACAAGGATAAATAAAAGAGCTGGAATGTGGCTTCACTACTAATGACAGCGTGAGGAAGGGTTAAATGTCAAACAGGTTGCATAGTTACATGTTTACTACCAGTAAATGAAGGGAATATGTCTTAACTACCTTCTTTTATTTTACCTGCAGAAATGCACCAAAATGTATGTACGCAATGCAAATATGTTCACAAAAAATGTTTTACTTTCATTGACTGAATGTGATAAACAGCGTAAACCTTGTGACTTGTATTACATACATTTACATTATTACCTTTGACACTTCATAAAACTTTCAAAACTGCTTGAAAATGTTATTCGACAAAACACCCAGATGAAAGTCTCGCATATGAAGTGGATGTTGCAGCTTAAAGAGGTCAACTCTCGTTATATGTCAAGAGTATTTCATCATAATTATGTAAATATGTGCTGTGGAAGATTTCTAATGCTGTGACATATGCGAACGCGTTTTACAAGTACGAAACTGCTGTCTTACTGTGTGTTTCAAAATCTCCAATGAAATTTATGTCTGCTTCCATTAATATTCTCACTACAGTTACTGGAGTCAAGTTCTTCTTTCTGTAGGTGTTAATTAGATTAAATATATGCTGGAAGAATAATTGTTTAAAAAAACAATATTCCCACGCTTAACGATAAAAAAGGAAACATTGTCTTGAAGTACCATTATTTAAACCTTAAAATGGATACACTAATCAACATGTGTACATATTTTGTATAATCCATACTAGAGGTATACAAATCAGGAAGATGGAAGAGAGGTTCTGCTTTCGCAGCTGTGAGAAGCAAGCAGTGAATTACAAACTGAATGATTTATCCTGAAGAGGGAGGACAGAAACCGTATTTTGGCTTTGAATTTAATATACAACTGTCTGAAACTTTTAAATGGTTGAGATATACAAAGAATATTTAAATGAAATGCATTTTCTAGCTTACCAATATTATAAAATGTTCTTAAAAATGTGCGCGTTGTATATATGTGTTGACTAAGGAAAACTATATGTTTTAGTCCTAATTCCTCCAGAATGAGAGTCTTATTGTTAGCACTGAGTCATTTTACTAGTTAACTTTGGATTTATATTTCCCAAAGCCCACTGAATTATTGATATTATAATGGATTAATATTAATACAAACTTTGGTTAGATGAAATGTCCATACTTATTTCTATTTTCCCATTTAAAAAAAAAAACTTGTAAGTTTGGGGGTGTGTTGGATCGGTATCTGAGGGGGGGTCTTGGATCGGTATTTGAGAAGATTTATATACGTCATACCGGAAAATTCGCCACTGGCTACTTCATAATGTTTGTATGCGATAGTGGCCGATATTTCCTGCCAACTCTTGAGTTTCTCAAAAATAAATTTTTAACGAGATCATCATATCAAAATAAGAAAATTTCATGAGAAATTAAACATATATCTTGAGTTTTCTAGGAATATCCTCAATGTCATCGTGAGATACTAAATGAATATCTATGCTCTCTCGTAAGACAGAAGAGAGTAGTTGGCCTCTAGGATGGAAAAATCATAAGAGATGCAGCTGGCCTGCTACGAAAAATGGAAAATCTCTATTAGAGAAAACTAAATGTGTGTATGGCATTTGTGGATCTAGTGAGATCATTTGACATAGTTGATTTCAAGAAGCATCTAGAAGCATATATCAAGAAGGATATTCATGAAGACTAACCAGACGGTAACCGCTATGTGAAATAACTAATGAGTCAAGATAGGGTTAAATGTAACGCAGGGAATAGCGAGATGTATATGACGAATACTATTTTCCCCCATCCTGTTCATTATCTGCTCAGAGAATTGGATGATAAATGTTTCCAAAAAATTCTGATGCATTCCATTCACATGACTTTCTGTATCTTTTTACAACCAACTATTCTTACAAAAGAATATTCTGATATGTACTCCATGCTAATCAAGATAAATATTAGCAGAAATAGTCTTATTACTAATTTTCTTGTAAGTAGAACTAGGCTAAAGCGATAGTGAAATCGTCTAAAACCTGGTTTATATGTTTGAAATGCAGTTCTCTTTGCGTGGCCAGGAGTAAAATAAAGAAACTGCAATGACCAATTCCGTTTGAGAAAAGTTTTAAAATTGAAACTAATAGCAATTGTTAACCCCAAAATTGTGTGATTCAATAAGATCTACATTTCTGTGTAGTACATTTTTGTCTGCCTCTTACGGTTTACCACTTATGCAAAATTCATCTAGAATGAAGAAGTCCTCAGAGGCCGTTCGCAGATAATTCAAGTTATGCCCTTTATTTGCCATGTAACTATATTTAAAACTATATAATATTTAAATCAAAATTATTAGAGCCATTTTTAATAAAACGAACATTTTCGAAACTTTTTCTGTGTAAACGGATCTTCATGAAAATCTTCGAGTCGCGTCCTTGTGAGATACTGAACTTAAATAAATTCCTGATATTTTAACATTTTTTTGATTTTGGGTTGTTCTGTCCACATACAGACACAAACACACACGCACACACAAGGATCTTATAATAAAAATTATTTATATTCAGGAGTCCCCAAAACATTTGTTACCGGTGAAATCTTGGTATTGAATTTTTGGATGGAATACAATGCCTTTGTACATACGTGCTAAGGAAAGTAACAATATTAACTTCTGTAAAATGTACACGTTGTATGTATGTATGTGTTTGCGCATAATATTTTGGGATTTCGCATAATCAACGAGATTTATTTCGTGCTTCAACAATAATGTTGGATTTCATCTTTCTTTTTTTCTTTCTTTCTTTCCTACCTCCTTCTCTCCCTCTCTCCTTCCTTCTTTCTTTGTTTTTGTTTCTTTGTTTAACTTCTGCGCAATATATTTTGTATATATTTCTTTACTGTAACTTAAATTTCTATGATAATATACCGATATCCTTCAAATGTATTATTGTACTATTATAAGCAAAAACCTTAGTTTTTGCTACTGTTTCTTTTTTTTTTTTTTTTATTGTTCTTTACTACCAGGCCGATTTTGAGGATCAAGGATACTGTAAATCAACCGGCATTCAATTGGAAAAAGAAAGCTAGAGAAAACGTCAAGTTGACGAGAATATGTACCTCGTATGTGGCATTTTGAATCAAGGTGAAGGCATTTGACGTAGTTGATTTCAAGAAGCTTATACATATTTCATGAAGACTCTTCATATGAAAATAATGAGAGTAAGAATAGGATAAAATATGGCACACAGAAGCAGAATATATAGAGGTGTGCGGCAGAAATATTATTTATCACTATGTTATGTCACACTGGATTCCTTTTTTTTTTTTTCCTTATCTTTTTATCTTCTCTGTGTATCCATTTGTTTGCTCTCCTTTTATTTTTGTAGTGTTTAACGTCCTTTAATCTAGTTAGTCGTATCGGACGATGAATGAAATTGGTGAAATGATGCTCAAATGATCTCGGGGTCTATGGAGCTTAAAGTTACTCGACATTCGTCTTCTCAGGATAAGGAAAAACCCCGAAAAAACCTTATCAGGGTAACTCACCCTAAGCGAGATTTGAACTCACGACGTGAGGCAGACACGCTACCACCACACTACCCAGGCGGGCATTTGCTTTTTTGTTTACTTACAAATACATATACATATTTACAAAGACATAAACACGCATACCAAAGCCGGTGCTTGAACCTCCGTTCTCCTACATCATGAAGCACCAAAGCTAGGCATTTTAAGAGCGCCGCCATGGGACCAGCTCCTTTCGGATGTGACCCGCTCGCCCTTGCCGTCGCTATATCTTTTGGCATATCGATTCCTTCAAGCAATGAAATTTACGTTTATGCACAGAACTGATAAAAACCCGAAAGATAAATAAGAATAACTTAATAATAAAACATGAAAAGAAACGAAAGAAGTATAATAAATCAGATAAATAAGAAGGAAGAATAACGTAAATAAACAGGAAATTTAAGGAAATAAATAAAGTAATAAATAGAATGCAATCACGAATAAAAAAGAATCAAAACTACTTAAATAAAGCTAACCATGTTAAAATGGAAACAAATAGCTGAAATAGAATTGTTTAAAAGTACGCGAGAGGCTCGGACAAGACATTAGCTAACAATGGAGACTGGTATTTCAAAGCCTAGAAGCTCAGAGCTGCAAACAATAATTGGAAATGCCCAGGCGAGACTCACGCTCCACCAAACATAGAATGTGTAATCAGGCGTGTTAAAATGTTAATAACTGTAAGAACATAGCGTGGAGGCTAAAATTGTGAGACCCAATGAAAACGCGACAAAATATGAAAATGCAACATACTCTCAGCCAATAAAATCGGTGAAAGTAACCAAAATAGCAAAATTCTAGCAGCATCCTAGAAAATGGGTGGCGAATAAACTCTTGTCTAGCCGCCGGAGCTCCGAAAAATACGGTGTTCACATATTCATTTGAACGTCAGACACCGTATGGTGAATCCACGTCGGGTTGTAGCTCGTGACATAGCGACAGTTTATAAGTCCGTGATGTAAGGGAATTTGATTCACGTGGGAAGGAAATTAAGAGGGACATTAGCGCGATGGGAAAGGTGAAATAGGTAACTTTATTTGTGAACAGTTTTGGCGAGGCTGGGCCCTGAAACAAATTCTTGGAATTTGGACAGCCAGAGAGAGTGTTAAGCATCAAGTGCGGACAGTAAAAGGCACACAGGAACAAAAACAAACAAGTGATGGAGTTTCATTAAGGTTCCTGCCCGCAAACCCTGAGATCATCATACCATTTCGAAAGCTAGCCGGCGATCCAACTCCTCAACCCCTTCCAAAGCCACAACAAACCCGCAGGTGCATTTTGTTTGCTTTGACCAACTGCATGAAATAGAAGAAAATGGGGGAAATGAATAACGTATTGCATTCACAGCACTTTCCCTGCTCACTCCTCTACAAATTACTATTCCTACGAAGATTTATTTACCTAGCTATTTCTTCTTAATACAAATAAATTCTCATTACCATTTAAGCATTTCATTGCAAGTATAAAATGAACACAATAAGTTAAAGCGCAATTAAATTCCTCTAAAATCCCGCCACAGTGGCATTGTATTGAAATTTCCTTTTCTTTGCAAGAATAGAACGTAAGAAAAAACATAGCGAGTTATAGTTGAAAAAAAAAAAAAAACTTATCTTGCAAATGGTTAGAGCCACAAACATGTATTTGAAATAATTCGCATGTTTCCTGAACGGTAATGGGCAATCGATTTGGGTTTACCGCTTATTGAAAATTCATTTAGAATATAGAGGCCTTACATGTTATTTATCGTAAAATAGCTTAAATATCTGGCAACTTAATCCAAATCATTAGTGCTGTTTTTCATAAAGTCAAAAATAACGCATAATTTTCTATGTAAATGGCAGTTTGGCAGTAGGCACATTTTAGGAAGCTCCTGAAACAAAGTTTCGTATTTAAATACTTTTCATTTTTAAGTCATTTAGACAGACAGACACCCGCGCGCGCGCGCACGCACGCATGGACAATTTTCTAGAAATCTGATGTGTTACATTCACACGACTTAGTCTACGCACTACTATTTATTCTTTTATAAAATATACAAGCTATTCTTAGGCAATTTTGTTTTTTTATTTGTTTCATGTTAGTCCAGATAAACAAATGCAGATATAGTGAATTAATTGTGTTTTTTCATTTCCTGTAGGACAAGAATGAACAGATAGAGTCAGACTGAAAAATTCAATGGCATAACCGAGTTTGAACCACGGTCTTCTTCCAGTTGCGCTGACCACTGGAGCAACTGGAATTCTGAGCTTCCAGGGCAGCATGCCGACAAGGCATGAAATACCCTAACCTACTCGAATTTTTTCAAAGATTTCAAGTTTTTATTAATATTCGAAGGCTTTCACGGCCGGTGTTAGAATTACTTATAGAAAAGAAGCCCGGTTTGGTTTTCTATAAGTGATCTCAGTTTTCGTTTAAATACAACTATAAGTTCCCAGAATGGCAGAAATAGCTATTGTAATATTATAAACGACAAACTTATACCAACACCAATATTCATTTAAAAATATATTTTATGAACAAATTATTAATGTTAGACATTACAATTTCTAAAATTTTAAAAAATTATAATAATTCAGTAATGATAGTTATTAAAATATTGCCATTCAAGGTTTTTGTATGTGGTTCAAAGCTCCAATTCAGAAAATGCCAAGCAATGTTTAAAATTTTGTGGCGCTGAAAAATTTTGATTCTGCAAAATATTTGCATAACACAACTTATGAAATAATGTATATATCGCAAAGTACGTATTAATTTTGAATGAAATTTGGTAGTCATATTCATATAACAACAATGAATTACAGTAAAATTTTCGGAAATATCTATACTGAAATATTGAAATTTTAAATTTCACTCCCAATGTCCCTTAAATGGGAAGTAGTTATTCGCTTTTGATTCTACCGGCTAAGCAAAGAGAACAAAATTTCATCACGTAGTGACCAGCTTTTAAAAGACTTGAACACTGTTTTAGCCTAGTGTAATCCCCTATTACTGTCGTAAGCATTGAAATCATTTATACGAAGCTTATTTTGATTAATGCAAAGTAGACAGAAGAACAAGCCTTTAAAAGAATATTTTGTTGAGGAATAAGTGAGCAAAGTCATATGAATGTAACACATTCATAATTTTTACTTTCTCTATACGTGCTACGTACATGGTGTATAGAGAAGATATTGCAATGCACCCAAAAATTCGATACCGAGATTTCACCGTAAATATACGTTTTAAGACACCCTGAACCCAAAAAAAGCATTTTAGAAAAATGTCCGTGTGTGTATCTGTCTGTGTGTGTGTGTGTGTGTGTCTGTGTATATGTGTGTCTGTGGGCAGCATAGCTCAAAAACGAAAAGTCCGTTTAAAATCAAACTTGATATTTAGGTTTGGTATCTTCCAAGAATGCAACACGAACATTTTCAAGAAAATCCCCCACTCCCAACTACCCTTTACATGGAACTTTTTTCGAAAATTTTGATTTTCTCAAAAACGGCTCTAACGATTTTGATTAAAATATCGTATATTAAAGATATTTACCTGACAAATAAAATGTATATCTTGAATAGCCTCTGAAGACTAATTTTTCTGGATGAATTTTGCATAACTACTAAACCGTAAGAGATGGACAAAAACTTAACCCACAAGAAATGTAGAGCACGTTAACATACACAATTTATGTCATATACATTTTTTCGTGCAGTTGATCGTTTTTGAGATATTCCTTGTTTTTGGTTGCAGCTTTGAAAAACTTATACTTTTCTCATACAGGAATTTGCCAACTCGTGTCCATACAAACAAACGAACTTCAGTCACATAGCAACCAGCTTTTGGCTTTCACTTTAACCTATACTATTCCGTTTTTTCGCTTCTACTTACAAGGTAGCAAGTAATGAGATTATTTCTGCTAATTTTTCTCGATTAGCATGAAATAAATAAAAGAATAAGCTTATTAACAATAATTTGTTACGAGATATAGAGAAAGTCATGTGAATGTGGCACATCAGATTTCTTTTTTACGATGGGATTATACTTTTACATATAAGAGTTTTTACTTTCTCCACAGGTACTGTGTTCATAGTGTATAGCGAAAGTATTGCACTCCATCCAAAAATTTGATGCCGAGATTTCACCGGAAATACACGTTTTAGGCTCCCCTGAATAAAAAAAAGCGTATTCAGAAAAAGGTCGTGTGTCTGTCTCCATGTGACTGTGATCACGGTGACTAAAAACGAAAAGTCGGTAAAATACCAAACTTGGTATTTAAGTTTAATATCTTCCAGGGATACGACGCGAAGATTTTCAGAAAAATCCCCCAACATCAAAATACCCTTTATATGGAACGTTTTTCGGAATTTTTTTATTTTCTCAAAAATGGCTCTAACGATTTTGACTAAAATACCGTATATTAAAGTTATTTATATGAGAAATAAGATGTATATTTTGAATTTTCTGAGAATAGACTCTGAGGACCACTTTATTTTGAATGAGCTTTGCTGAATGTTGTGTAACTGGTAACTCGTAAGAGATAGACAAAACTTTATAACTTATTTTTGAGTTACTCCTTGCTATTAGTTTCAGATTCAAAATACTTATAAACTTTTCTCAAACTGCTCGCCCCGCAAAGAAACTGATTTCATCCACATTGCAACTAGCTTTTAAAAGATTTGACTGTGGTTTTAGCCTAGTGCATTCCCTTATTTTCCTTCTACTCACAAGGAAGCAAGTAATTAAGACAATTTCTGCTAATGTTTATCTCGATTATCATAAGGTAAACAGAAGAATATGTTTTTGAACAATAATTGGTTACAGCCATGTAGGGAAAGTCTTGTGATTGGAACTCATCAGGGTTTTAAATGTTATATTTTATGTGAACTAAAACAAGCTATGAAATGGATTTAATGAAACTATTTCCTTTATTACAGAATCAATTCCCAAAGCGCTGGAAGGAGGTTGTGAGAAATGCACCCTAAAGGAGGAGAGCCTTGTTAGAGAAGCTGCGAAGTACATCAAGAAAAACCGCCCTGACGACTGGAAGAGGATCCTTGATAAAATCGATCCTGATAAGAAGTATTCAGAAAAGATAGAGAAATTCGTATCCGAGTAGCAGAAGAACATTTTTGCTGTTGAAAATGTTGAAGAATGCTGCCTGTGCTGGGACAGATGCCATTTTGTTCTAAGCTAAAATGTGTACTACTATAGACATATAAATATGTAAACATTTGTGGTATATGCACTGCCGGGTGACCACACTCATTGGGAGAATGGACTTCTTTCAAAATCTGGTGATAACGTGGCTCAAATTTCGCATTTCTCCTATTAACTAGCACTTTAGTGATCTCATTGAAGTTTCTATATCATATTACATTATAGAAAAACTTCAGAAACCTTATATAGTTGTAAACCAGAAGAAAGAAGCTCTATTTTCTTGGTATACCCATTTTAACTTTTTGATAATGTAGTGAATATATCACTTGGTGCTATCTTTTATCATAGAAACAATGAAAATATTTGTTTGATACTTTCTATTATAGATCTTATAGCATAATGAAATTATGCATAATCATTTTCTAGCTAATATGTCAAGTACCAGAAAAAATGTTGGTTATAAGCTTTAAACGAATGCCGTCACAATTTGAGACTTGCAG
Organism: Hymenopus coronatus; assembly: GCA_030762935.1. Lineage (NCBI taxonomy): Eukaryota > Metazoa > Arthropoda > Insecta > Mantodea > Hymenopodidae > Hymenopus > Hymenopus coronatus. The sequence continues at coordinate 21,964,995 of CM060886.1, read as the reverse complement.
TGGGCATTCTCCGAAACCAGTTTTGCAAGAAATACTTGCAAAAAAGAGGGAATATACATTACATGTCAGAAGTATTCCTAAAAGTTTATTCAAATGCGTTTACAAAAATGCTTATATTAGGAAGAAGCTATAATTCTAGTCTAGCAAAAAGGAGTATTATAACAGTAAGCATTAAGCATTGGTCTAAAATTACTGCCAGATCAAGTATATTAGAATGTTATTAAGGTTCTTATTCGTGAACACATTGCTGTAATATTAGTAATCCATTTTAAAATTTACTCTTAATCATAATTCCATTATATTGTTGATAACAAGTATGAAAAACATGCAAAGAATAACTATAAGGTTCCAAATATTTCAGATTTTAGAGTTTAATGTTGCATTCTAAATCAATTCTTAAGTGGACACCGAAATGTTGTTTTAGCGATTTTGGTAAAAAAAAATGTCGATCTTTGGAGTTTTGATACAAAAAATGTACCAAAGATAAAAGTACATTTTTTACTATTTGATTCTCTTAGGGCGGGTGTAACAAGTTTTGGACGCCATTTTAAATCATTGTGCTGGTTTAAATGACTTTCTGCGCTAGCTTTAAAGCCTTTTTTCTACGCTTCAATTATTTTTTTCCCTATATTTAAAATATTCTTCTCCCCCAAGAATACAGCTAGATGTCTAAAATAATGCAAAGCAGTTCAGAAAGTTTGTGATAAAGTGTCTGATTGGATTTTTGATATTGGTATTAGGTTAGTTTTAAAAAAAAGTTAATTACTATATTCATGCGCTGTTGTTTGCCCTTTTTTTTTTTTTTTTTTTTTTTTTTTTTTAACATTTTGCTATATAAAATAATTTTTCAAACATTATCCACCATAAAAAAAGTTCAACCAGACAATTTGTTACAAAGGTATTAAGGAATGTAATTTAGAAAACGATGCATGTAGCTGAATATCTGTAGGAGAAAATAGATTTTAAGTTTAGCTAGTTAAATTGAATAAATGAATTAACCTATTCAAAATGAAAACACATATACGAATGAAACTTGGTATGAATACTTCTTTTTTTCCCCCGTCCAAAAATTCTAGGTGGCTTAAATACTTTGTAAAATCACCTTTATCCCTTCGTTGTCCCCTTAAAATGTATGTATATTTATTTGTGTGAAAAAGAGACCCTAATAGCCATAATTAGTATCGCGGTAAGAATCCTTAATAAATGGAAGAATTATGATAGTAATCAGAGCAATCAAAGAAGTTTTATAAAAGTTTGCCGCACATTGAAAGAAAACACAATTAATCTTATTTCAATATTATTCTATGTTTAAGAGTTAACTAGTATATCCTTAAACTCTGGTAGGTATATCTATTTAACTGAATGTTATAGATTATGCAGTATTCTGAAATTAGAGATTAAACATGTTTATTTTTATTTTTGCTAATATCTAAGCTTTAATAGACATTAATACTGTTATATATTTAAAAACATAAAATGTTTGTATAATGTATAATATGGATGGATGTGTTTTCTCATACCAGGTATGTATTTCTTATGTCTATTTTAAGTGTTTTGAGATGCTTGAAATTTAAATGTGGCATTCATCCTTACTCTCGCAATGTCTTCATATTATTTGGGGGGGGGGCTAAATTAAGCCTGAAAACACAAGGTGTAAAATTATAAACGCTGCTATTGTTTTCACTTGCTACTCATATCTTATTAACTTGTTTTTATCTGATTCATTATCCACATGCCCTGAAGAAACTGTATATGAATATTTTCACCATTCCTTCTTAGTTCCATAAAACTGCTTTGCTTTTATGTCCCATTCTTTTTAGAGAGGTGTGGAAGAATTACATTATTCCTGATAAAGAGGAGAAATTTTACCTTGGAAAATAAGAATATTAACAAGCATATGATGTAATACGATCAAGTCTTCTTGTTTCTCTAAGTGTTTTATGCTGTTAAGGTGAAGTACTATACTGAAGAACCAATGAGTACATTAATACAAAGTCATGTGATGAGCCGTGACTGCTTAGAACGAAACAAATTGTAAATTGCCGTATGTCATTACTGTTTGGGGAACATTACCAACTAATAACTATAACCAACTATAACAACTATAATCAATGGAAGTGGAATAAAGAAAATATTTTAACATTGACTGAGATGGATTTAAAATACCATTCAGCATTTGTCGATCCCCAAAGTTCGAATTATAGACAAGACATACAAAGTTTTAGAAGTGCTTGTAGAAGCTTTACAGAGATTGTAGCATTGCTGATGTGAAGTCACGGATGATAGGGATATTATGACAAAAACGTTTGCCTATGTCCCCAGTAGCATAATATGTCAATTCATTTCAAGACAATACAGAAAATTATCCAAAAAAGCCCTAATTTCGAACTGAAGAAGCCAATCAGCATTGCGCATTTGCATTGTTCCAGAACATCCCGTGTGACATGAGCAGGAGCAAAGCTCCATGTTGCTCTGTACAGTTCTGCATGTAGACCAAGGGAAGCTGATGTCATTGTAATTTTCACGGGATTTGCTATCGGATTTGCTGTTATTTACGTAATTTAACGAAGCTATGTACTCTAAGAAACTATAAAATGAATTTCCAATGAAACCTCAAGCTTCCCGAATAAAATATTCTCAAAATAATATAACTCAAAGCACTCACTAATCAATGGCAATAAAATTGGCTATTTTATTTGTTGCCTTTAGACATTGTGTTCACAGAGCATAGATTACTTGAGTATTGCGAATATATTTTTTTGAGAATACCTTGGTGTAATGGTCACCATGCTAACTTCATATATCCATGGGCATAAAAATCCTTAGGATGGCTTCTTTCGGAAGGGAAAAAAAGCTGTTGGTCCTGTGTCATTGATTTACGGCACGTAAAAGAATTTCAAGTCTGATAGAGAGGTCTCTGAGCAAAATTAAGCGGTCTTTTACGCTTAGTATATAATGGGACGCTGAGAACCACAGCAGTTAAAAAGCGTCCATAAATAAAACTCCATTTACTATTCTCTTGGGAATAGGTCGGGAAGGTTAAGGCCATAACTTCCACACTATCGAGGACAGTGATGCTTAATGGATTCCCCAACCATCACAAAAATAATTAAAATTAAACATAGTAATATTAATATTAATAATTCTCTTTCCATTTACTACTTATGATTATTTATCATATTTACAGATTCTAAATCTGTTACACCTACTTCTGCCAAAATAGTTAATTAATCAGGTAGTTTATGAAGTTTATACATTTTAACATTTTCAGAGTAGTATTGAAGTATACCTACGGCCCCCCCCTCCCTGAAACAGGGAAGCCAAACGCCCTTAGTGGCAACAAGTCTTAGTTCTTTCCAAAACATGATGGCCTTCAAACGGGACCGCTCCCTCCTACCATTGCGCAATAGCTATTAGCAAACAAAAGACAACTCTGTACTAGGGGCAAGAGGCAATGTAGTAAATCTGCTTCCTGAAGACACTGCTTGCAAGTGGAGAATCAAGCCTCAGTAAAGGGTCCAGTAAGTTTAAGATTTGGCAACTGCGAGCTTGTTTTCCTGCTGTACACACCCTAACCACTCTTTGGAAGAACAGTGGAACAGGGCTATCATGTTCTGAAAAATACTGTAAGTAGCCCATGAAAGGTCGAGAGCTATTTTATGGCTCGTTGCCGTGTATACATAAAAACAGCGTTTCACTTCCCTACCATAAGAATATAAGTGTTTTTACTGTACAAATGGACTGAGCTATATAATAATATTTGTGTTGTACATTTTTAAATATTTCATCTTAAAATTTTATAATAATTATAAGCATTATTATAAGTGTGAGATTTTATCAAAGTGTATATATGTGTGCTGAAAAATGACTGAAAACTGTAGTTTTATTGTGCAATAAATGAATTCAGCAACATTTCTTTCAACTTAATTTACCAATCTTGACTATTATTTGGAGGACAAACTTTTGGTAGATTGAATTATAAAGTAATTTTCTTTTAAAGATAACAGCATGAACAAAGATATCAGAAATTTAATGTGCTGTATTTACACGTTTTCCTCTACCGATATTCCTTATTACTTACCTTATAAATTATCTTATTAGCTTCTCTACTTGATACAGTCAGAACAGGAAGTGCTACATTCCACCTAAACTTCGATACCAATATTTCACTGGAAATACGAGTTTTGAAACTCCCTGTAACCAAAAAATCTGATGTGTTCCATTCACATGACCTTCTTTACATCTCTGCAACAAATTATTGTTAAAAAGCTCTTACTTCTATTTACTTCATACTAATCGAGAAAAAAAAAAATAGCAGAAACAGTCCTATTACTCCTTGTAAGCAGGAGTGAAATAAGGGAGTACCATTGGTTAAAGTGATAGTCAAAAGTTGCCATGTGACTGAAGCTCCTTTGTTTGTATGGACAGGAGTTGATAAATTCCTGTATGAGAAAAGTATATTTTTCAAAGCAGAAACCACAGCTGAAAGCAAAAACAAGGGATATCTTAACAGCGATCAACTTCACGAAAAAATGTATGTAACATAAATTGTGTGTTTTAATGTGCTCTACACTTTCTGTGTGGTAAGTTTTTGTCCATCTCTTACGGTTTAGCAGTTATGCAAAAATTTGTAAAATTCATCCAGCACAAAGTAGTCTTCAGAGGCTACTACCATAAAATTAAGACATATATTTTATTTGTCAAGTAAATATCTTAAATTTACGGGATTCTAATCAAAATCGTTTGAGCGATTTTTAAGAAAATCAAAATTTTCGAATTTTTTTCCATGTAAAGGGTAGTTTGGGGTGGGGGGTTTTCTTGAAAATCTTCGTGTCGCACCCTTGGAAGATACCAAACTTAAATACCAGTTTGGTTTTTAATGGTCTTTTCATTTTTGAGCTATGCTACCCACAGACACACACAGACAGACAGACAGACAGACACACACGGACATATTTCTAAAAATGCTTTTTTTTTTTGGATTCAGGGGGTCTCAAAACATATATATCCGGTGTAATCTCGGTATAGAATTTTTGGGTGCAATGCAATACCTTCTCCATACACTATGTGTATGGAGAAAGTAAAAGCATCTTTAGTAAAATGCCCATGTGTGATTGGTGTTTGTATGTGTACGTAAACAGCATCATTCAGAAACAAAAAATCTACTTGGTTCCATTTACATGATTTTCTCTGCATATCTTTAATAAATTATTGTTAAAAAGTCTTCTACTTCAATTTAATCGAGATAAATATTAGCAGAAAAGAAGTAAGGGCTAAATCGAAATTAAAAGTTGGTTGCCATGTGAATGAAATTTATGCATTGCCTGGAGTTCACAAATTCCTGTACTTGAAACGTTTTAAGAGTTTTAAAACTGAAACAAATAACAAGCAATATCTCAAAAATGGTCAGCTCTATGAAAAAAATCTTATGTGTTCCATTCACATGAATTTCTCTACATCTCTGCAACAAATTATTGTTAAAAAGATTATGCTTCTATTTATTTCATGCTAATTGAGAAAAAGTTAGCAGAAATGGTCTTATTACTTGCTTCCCTGTAAGTAGAAGCGAAATAAGTAAGTACCATAGGTTAAAATGATAGTCAAAAGCTGGTTGCTATGTGACTGAAGTTCCTTTGTTTGCATGGACAGGAATTGAAAAATTCCAGTATAAGAAATGTATGTTTTTTTAAAGCTGAAACCAAAAACAAGGAATATCTAAAAACGATCAACATCACGAAAAAAATGTACATAAGTTGTGTGTTTTAACGTTCCCTACATTTTTTGTGTGGTAAGTTTTTGTCCATCTCTTACAGTTTAGCAGTTATGCAAAATACCTTAAAATTCATCCAGAATAAAGTAGTCTTCAGAGGCTATTCACAGAAAGTTCAAGATATACATTTTATTTGTCAGGTAAGTATCTTTAATATACGATACGTTAATCAAAATTGTAAGAGCCATTTTTGAAAAAATAAAAATTTTCGAATAAAGTTTTATGTAAAGGGTAGTTTGGGGTGGGGGGGTTCTCAAAGTCTTCGTGTTGGATCCCTGGAAGATAGTAAATTTAAATACCACGTTTGGTATTTTACTGTCTTTTCGTTTTTGAGTTATCGTGTTCATAGACACACGGACAAACGGACACACACGGACCTTTTTCTGAATTTTTTTTTTTTTTTGATACAGAGGACCCTAAAATATATTTTTCCGGTGAAATCTCGGTATCGAATTTTGGGTGGACTGCAATACCTTCTCTATACACTATGTACATAGTACGTATAGAGAAAGTAAAAATGGTCACCTCTATGAAAACAATTATGTACATAAATTGTGTGTTTTAACGAGATCTACATCTTTGTCATGTAAGTTTTTGTCTATTTCTTACGATTTACTAGATGTGTAAAATCCAGAATAAAGAGGTCTTCAGTGGCTATTCCCAAAAAATTCAAGCTTTACGTTTTATTTGCAGTGAAAATATCTTTAATATACAGTATTTTAATCAAAATCATTATATCCATTTTTGAGAAAATCACAATTCTCGAAAATGTTTCGATGTTTGGGGTGAGGGAATTTGCTCAAAATCGTCGTGTCGCATCCTTGGAAGATACTAAACTAACATAGCAAGTTTGATATTTTAACCAACTTTTCGTTTTTGATTTATCGTGTTCACAGCCACATGGACACAGTTTCTTTTTCTTTTTTTTTTTTTATACAGGGGGCTCTAAAAGGCTTACTTTTGGCAAAATCCCGGTATTGAATTTTTGGGTGGAATGCAATACCTTCTCTATACACCAGTTCCATAGTACGTGTAGAGAAAGTAAAGATCAGTTAGGTACCAAAACTATGCTTTAAATAAAAGATTTTCCAAAAATGAGACACGACAACTTTCAAAAAATCTTTCCTCTTCAAACTATCACCTACATGGATGTTTTATTTCTTCAAAATTGTCGATTTCCTCAAAAGTGGCAAGAAGAGTTTTTTGATTAAAATAACTCATACCAGGTGACCCAACGCTACGTATTCTCATGCGTGATGTTTGCTACGGGACCTCAGTGTTTTAGTTTACCCTTCAGTGGATCTAATCTCTAATGTTAAATAACAACAAATTAAAACTATTGTTGATCACTAACTGGTGACTTTATCGTATTCTCTCTCCGTTTACAAGAGGTATGCAACAAAGGTCACTCAACCGTCACTGACCAGTGTTTGCTTCCAATTGCCCCTTTGAATTCAGCAATTTATTTATCCACGAAGGGTTATCTGCTACATGATATACGGCGCTGTTGGGGCACCTGGTATTGAGGATATTTGCATGAGTAATATAATATTTATCCTGAATTTTCTTTGAACATTCTATGAACTCTTGTTCATTCAGATGGAATTTTGTATAATCTTCTATTATTGGTAAGGTTTACTATTGTAAAATATCTGAAGTGTTACACTCACATAACTTTCTCTAGCTGCTCTACAAATTTCTTACAAAGATTATTCTTCTTTCTACACAATGCTAATCGAGATAAGCATTAACAGAATACTCTTATTACTTAGTTCCTTATAAGTAGAAGGGAACCTAGGGAATGCACCGGGCTAAAGTGATTGTCAAATGTTCTAAAAAAGCTATCGTTATGCGATTACCATTGCAAATCGTTTCTTTGCTTGGCCGGGAGTAGAACAAAAGAAAAACGGACGCTTCATGTTTGAAAAAAGTATAAGTACTTCATAACTGAAACCAATAACAAAGAATATCTTGGAAACGGTTACTTCCACAACAAAAACGTAAAGGAGATAAATTGTGTGTTTTGATGAGATCTACCTTTTTGTACATAAGTTTTTGTCTACCTCTTACGGTTTAGCAGTTAAGCAAAATTCGTCCAGAACAAAGAGGTCTTCAAAGACTATTCCCAGAAAATTCAAGGTATACATTCTATTTGAGATGTAAATACTTTAATTTACGGGATTTTAATCAAACTTCTTAGGGCTATTTTAAGAAAATCAAAATTTTTGAATTTTTTTCAATGTTAAGGATATTTTGTGGTGGGGGGATTTTCTTGAAAATCTTCGTGTCGCACCCTTGGAAGATACTAAACCTAAATACCAAGTTTGGTATTTAATGGTCATTTCGTTTTTGAGCTATGTTGTCCACAGACACACACGGACCGTTTTCTGAAATGCTTATTTTGGATTCAGGAGGTCCTAAAACATGTATTTCCGGTAAAATCTCAGTATCGAATTTTTGGGTGGAATACAATACCTTCTCTATCCATAATGTACATTGTACATACGGGGCTAGAGAGAGTAAAAATATAGATCTCTTTAAACCACACAATTTATTCTAAATACAATTTTTACACGATAATGTAAATTAAATTGCTGTCAGACGAAGTGTAAACATCTGATGTGCTCCATTCACATTACTTTCTCTACAGCTCTGTAACAAATTATTGTTAGAAAGCTTATGCTTCTATTTACTTCATGCTAATTGAGAAAAAATTAACAGAAATAGTATTATTACTTGCTTCCTTGTAAGCAGAAGTGAAATATGAGAGTACCATAGGTTAAAATGATAGTCAAAAGCTGGTTGCTATGTGCCTGAACTTCCTTTGTTTGACTGAACTTGAGTTCACAAATTCCCGTATGAGAAAGGTATAAGTTTTTCAAAGCTGAAACTAATAACAAGAAATATCTCAAAAACGATCAACTCCACGAAAAGAATGTATATAATATAAATTGAGTGTTTTAACGTGCTCTACATTTTGCGGTAAGTTTTTGTCCATCTCTTACGGTTTAGCAGCTATGCAAAGTTCCGTAAAATCCATCCAGAAAAAAGTAGTCTTCATAGGCTATTTCCACAAAATTCAAAATATACATTTTATTTGTTGGGTAAAGATATTTAATATACGATATTTTAATCAAAATCGTTAGAGCCACTTTTGAGAAAATCAACATTTTCAAAAAATATTCCATGTAAAGGGTAGTTGAGGATGGGGGATTTGCTTGAAGATCTTTGTGTCGCACCCTTGGAAGATACCAAACTTAAATACCAAGTTTGGTATTCAACGGTCTTTTCGTTTTTTAGCTATGCTGTCTATAGTCACACATACACACACAAATGCACACTAACGGACCTTTTTCCAAAGATTTTTTTTTTTTTTTGGAAATAGGGGGACCCGAAACATGTATTTCCGGTGGAATCTCGGTTTCGAATTTTTGGGTGGAAAGCAATACCTTCTCTATACACTATGTACATAGCACGTATAGAGAAAGTAAACATACAATATGTAATATACGTGGTTATTAACAAATCTCCTATAACAAGTTCGTCTACGTTATATATTTCCGCTCAACTGTAATTGCATAGTACTGCAATATCTTCTAAATGAGCCATGCTTTTAGTTTTTTAATTATTCACTATTTATTGAAATAAGTAACTAACCAAAGCAATTATTCTCAAGCCATAGAATTGTCATGGCCATCGTTATTTAATTATTTTAAATGTTTATTTAAACATAAATAATCGTTGTATTCCCGTAAAATTGTAATTCATTTATTTTATTTTAATTTCATACTGCCGTGCAAAAAGCATTGATGATACACATGTGGAAAGTCTTTATTCTACTCTCGGGTACGCTTTGTTTCATAAAATCCACACTCGATTAAAAAAATGATGATCTTACACAAGTGTATCATAAATGACAATTTTGTACCGTAAGCCATTTTCAAATACCTATTAATAATTTTACAATTGTTCTGTATGTGGTCATTCTTTCAAACTCCTTTCGATCTTCAGTTGTTTCTTGCGATGGAAAGAGTATGGAGCCGTCAAAGTCAATATAAGTAGCGTTCAGTTGTTAAACATTTGAAAATTCTATTCCTTAGTATCTAGAAATGTGCAATATAGCTATTTCTAAAAAAGATTTATCTCGATTAAAATGAAGTAGATATAAATATAAACTTTCATACCCACAAATAGCCATAGTGAGTAGAGAAAGTTATACGAATATAGCATATTAGACCACCGAAAAATTCGTAGCGTGATTTCATTGGAAATAAATGTTTTGAGGGTCCCTGAGATCAAATAAAAATTAGAAATGTCTTTGTGTTGGCGCGAGCATGTATTTGCCTGTGTGTGTGTGTGTGTGTGTGTGTGTGTGTGTGTGTGTGTGTGTGTGTGTGTGTGTGTGAACGACAAAACTAAAAAGAAAAATCGGATAGATATCAACCTTGAATTATTAGTTCAGCATCTTCCAAGGTGGGTTCAAGAAAATCCTTGTAATCCAAATGACCCTTTACTTGGCAGATTTTTTTAATTACAATTTTCTAAAAGATGGCTTCATCAATTTTAATTAAAATGCCATATAATAAAGACATTTGCGCCCACCTTGGTAGCGTGGTGGTAGCAACAACAGGTCGTGAGTTCGAATCTCGATTAGGGTGAGTTACGCGAGTAAGGTTTTTTTCGAGGTTTTCCCTTATCCTGAGAAGACGAATGTCGAGTAACTTTAAGCTCCATGGATCCCGAGATCATTTAAGCATCATTTCACCAATTTCATTCATCGTCCGATATGACGAACTAGGTTAAAGGACGTTAAGCTACAAAAAAAAAAAAAAAAAAAAAAAAAAAAAAATATTTGCATAACAAACAAAATATCTATCTTGAGTAATAATTATTAATAATATTTCTGTTAAGTACTTCACTTCTTTGCTATAAAATGGCCTTCTAAAGTTACTATTATGTTTGCCATGGTTTATTCATACATTGCTGAAAGTACAATCCCTTTCTTGGATATTACAGTCTTTTAGTACATAATGAGTAGGAAACGCTTTTAGGGTAAGTGCACATTTATCTGTAGACGCAAGCAGCGCATGCTCTCCCAGCCGGTTTACACAGGAGGCAAGAGCTGTATGTAGTCTCTTACCAGTCGTGAGGGTACAGACCCCGCCCCCTGTCTGACGCCATCAATTCCCATAGCGATGTTCACTTGAAATCCCCCATACAATGCCCTTCCTGCATGCACTAGTAATGAGGAATAGTACAAAATAAACAACACTACAGTGTCTGAAGAATTAAAATAAAGATTGCTTTGAGTATACACCCACAGTTGTCGAACAAGGTGTAATTTACTTAAATATCGCATACATAGCATACAATTATCTTTGGCTTTGCTGTATCCCTTTGTTTCTTAGTTACTAGATCGTGACTGTTTATGTATATCTCTCGAAATGACATATTTGTAGCGTTTATTTTACATAAATTTCCCGTAGAGTAAAATAACAATAATTGGAAAAATAAAGTCAGACTGGCAAATGCAATGATATAGCTGGGAATAAAACCACGTATTTTCCAGTTTCTGTCCTGTTGCTCATATCAGCTGAGCTACCATGGCAATAAGCTCATATGACATTTGCCAAACGACTCGATTTTTCGATAAAGCACAAGGGGATCTCAAAGTATTTTGAGAAGACATACCCCAATAACGTAAATACAAAAAAATCATGCCAGTCAATGGTAATTAATATTTTTCTCTAGACAAGCCATTGTAGAAATTGGAACGGTAAAGTCAAACTAAACAACTCAATGCCATTGATCTCCTAGTGATTTACCAGGTAAATGAGAGACAGTTGTTGAATTTCAAGGCCATCACGTAGGAACCTGATCTTAAAATATTTTACTATCGCTTTAGCCAAGTGTATTCCCAAACTTTGAAAATATGTAGTAAATCCATTTCTGCTAATTGTATCTTGATTAGCACAAAATAAAGAGAAAAATAACATTTTATAAACATAGTTTGTTGCAGAATAGGTAATGATGATTATATAAAAGTAACACTTCCGATTTTTTTCTATTCATATTATTTTGGATTGTTACAGTGTGTAGACATCATAAACAAAGTCTGATCTGTTCATTCACATAGCTTTCTCTAACTGTTCCATACACAAACTATTCTTACAATAGAGTATTCTGTTGTCTACATCATGCTAATCGAGATAAAAATTAACAGAAATTGAATTATTTGCTTCCTTGTAAGGCTAATGCGATAGTAGACTTTTTTAAAAGCGGGCCACTATGTGAAATAATGGCGGTTCAGTTCGCTTTGAATTTTTTTTTTTTTTTATTGCTTCATTTGTATAGCCCCCTTTAACATCAATGGTCATATCGGGGGCTTTCACTTGTGAAACTGTAGATTCAGAACATTAGGTTAAACTTTATGTTACTAAACACACGCACATTCACTCTCACATTCATACGTCCAGACTCTATGGGGGATAGGGAATAATACCGGTTAAAGAAAATTTTCCCGCCCCAACCGGGAATTGAACCCGGGACCTTCAGGTGAGAAGTCAGCTCGCCGACCACTCGACCACGGAGATAGTCCGCATAAATTGTTCCGTTTGAGAAAAGTTATTTAAAATTGAGACCAATGTCTAAGAATAGCTCATAAAAGTCAACTCTACAAGCGAAACATAAATGATGTATTTAACGTGGCCTACATTTTTTGAGCAGTAAGTTTTCGTCTATCTCTTACGGTTTAACCGTTATGTAAAACTTCTCAAAACCCTTTCATAATAAAGAGTCTTCGAGTCTTTCTATTTCATTTAACGTTTTTTCTGCAAATTTTACTTTCATTTGACTATCTTTTCCTAGTCTCAATTCGAATGTATTTTAACTAATACACACTGCCAAGAATGTCCACAACAATTAGCAATAAAGAGGAGCCTTTCTAGCATTCAAGGTGTTAGCACAGTAGAGGGTTGACATCCTGGAATATACACATCCCGCGAGAAATCAGCGAACCTTCTCTAAATATCGCATTCTGATCCCGACAATGATCCCGACCAGAGGGTAGAAATAGGTATTTTGTATTTGCTATATGTTTTGCTGTAATTTCACGGATTGTGGAAGAAACCGAACCATAAACACGCCTAAAAATAAGCCCAGTAGAACTTCTCCTTTGCGACAACTTATATCTGATTTTGTTACAGAAATATTTTCTAGTGATGTATCTTTTTCTGCAAATATGATTTTAATTATTCCTGTTTCAATTCATTATTCAGGAATGTCCACCGGTTCATGAATCAGATGAAAAATGTTTTTCGAGCAGTTATTTTTCTTTCTCTAGCCCGGCATGTGCAATATACATAGGGATAGAGAGGTATTGTATTCCACTCAAAAATTCGATACCGAGATTTCACCGGAAATACATGTATTAGGACCCCCTGTATCCAAAAAAAGCATTTTGAGAAAAAGATCCGTGAGTGTGTCCGTGTGTCCGAGTGTCTGTGAACGCGATAGCTCAAAAACGAAAAGTAGCTAAAATACCAAACTTGGTATTTAAGTTTAATATCTTCCAGGGATGCGACACAAGATTTTGAGAAAAATCCCCCCACCCCAAACTACTCTTTACATAGAACTTTTTTCGAAAATTTTGATTTTCTTAAAAATGGCTCTAACGATTTTGATTAAAATATCGTATATTAAAGATATTTATCTCACAAATAAAATGTATATCTTGAATTTTCTGGGAATAGCTTCTAAAGATCTGTTTATTCTGGATGAATTTTGCTTAGTTTGCCATAACTAATAAACCGTAAGAGATAAACAAAAACTTACTGTACAAAAAATGTAGGTCTTGTTAAAATACTCAACTTACGTCATATACATTTTTTCATGGAGCTTACCGTTTTTTAGGTATTCATTGTTAATAGTTTCAGTTGTGAAGTACTTATACTTTCTGAGACGGGAGTATCCATTTTTCTATTGTTCTACTCCTGGCCAAGAAAAGAAGCGTTTTGTACAATCGCATAACGATAGCTTTTAAAACATATGACTATCGTTTTAGCCTAGTTATTCCCTTATTTTCTTCCTATTTATAAGGAACTAAGTAATAATAACTTTGTACTAACGAGTACCTCGATTAACAAGATGCAGAAAGAAGAATAATTTTATGTAAGAAGTTTGTAGAACAGCTAGAGAAAGTCATGTGAGTGTAACACATCAGATTTATTTTTTTTCTACACGTATGTTTTATACCATTAGAGTATTGCATTTTGAAACATATTGATTAAAATAAAATTGACACTTAAACTATTAATTAATTTGGTCTATCCATTTATGCTATTTTTCCAGTTTTCAGGTCCCTTTCACTTTCTCTACTTCGTTCATAGAACATAGTTATAGAAGGCATTGCACTTCATTCAAAAATTCAACTCGGATTTCATTATAAATACACCTTTTTAGTGTCCGCTGAATCCAATAAGGCATTTTTAGAAAAACGTCCGTGTTTGTCCGTGTGTCTGTGATCAGGGTTATTCAAAAACGAAAAGTTGGTTAAATAACAAGCTTAATAATTAAGTACAACATCTTCAAAGGCTATAGCACGATTTTCAAGAAATCCCTCCCCCCCTCCCCACTTTAAACTAACTTTTACATAGAAAAATTTTCGAGAACTTTCATTTTCTCAAAACTAGCTGTAACGATTTTAGTTAAAATACTGT